>CAODLS011165109.1:0-14835 GCA_948243855.1 Flueggea neowawraea
AACAACATTGTATTATTTTTACCGAACAATTAGGAAATACTCATTAATCTATAAAATAAGTTAGCATGGAAGTTAAAAGAATTTAGATTTTTTAAACTCTATAACTTTTAATGCAAATTAATAATTAAGATAGATATTAAAAAAATTATGAAATGTAAAAACTCTAAAATAAACACACTGAATTTGTATCAATATTTTCTTCTTTATCAGCTTTTTTTTAGCTCAAAAAAGCAGTGATCGGAAAGTCGAAAAGAGCAACCACAAAAAGAGAATATGGAAATTGTTAGCGTAAATTGCGGGTGATGGTTGATGAAATTCTTACAAAAATAAAGTGCACCTAAGCAAAGAAACTTCATGTTACGCAAAAAATTTCGGATAATCACTAAATTTACGATAATATGATAATTACGATAATATGAATATTAGATCAAAAATTGAATATTAGCTTAGATAAAAACTTCATGGGTGATGGCTGGTATAACCATTAAAATTACGATAATATAATAATTTAGATAAAAAAATTGAATATTAGTTTCTAATTATTAAATTATACAACATAGATAAGGGCTAATTACAAAAGGATATTCTTTTGAAACATTAATTATAAAAGAGCTTCTCTTTAAAAATCTTCTTACTACATACAGACACAACTTTCGACTGTACTATTTCTTGCTTTTTTTCTTAGAGAGTTCTCCTTCATTTTAATCATTTTCTCTTTTTTTTTTAGGAATTCTATTTTTTATTTTTTTACCTTTGTGTCCTTGTGCCTTTAAATTTATTTTTTAAATAAATGAACTTGCAACAAAACTTAAAACAATAACGCTAAACTACTAAATATACAAAAAGATGAATCTTTTAAAAACTTCAAAACAACCTTTGATAAACCTTTTTAAAAATGTCATAAACTTACAAATCTTCCGAAAATCTTAAAATCAATCTAATAAAAACTTAAAAACAACCTAATATAAACTTTACTTAATTTTAACGACTAAAATACATCTTTTTCAGAAAAACCCTTCAAAATTTTACTTAACAACTTTATGTAAACTACAAATAAACGTTCAAAATTTTAAACAAATTTTTCAAAACAAAAAACTTAAATGAAAACTTTTTTAAAAAATAAACTTTTTATAAATTTAAAAACAACCTAATATAAACTTTGCTTAATTTTAACAACAAAAATACATCTCTTCTAGAAAAATCCTTTAAAATTTTATTTAACAACTTTATGTAAACTTCAAATAAACGTCCAAAATTTTAAACAATTTTTACAAAACAAAAAACTTAAATGAAAGCTTTTTAAAGAAATAAATTTTAAAATTTTAAACAGATTATAAAAAAATTATTTTTTTTATAAAAAAGTCCTGATAATAATTGCAGCTAGGGTTTCAATGAGCCTAAACAAACCAAGCTGCAAATCTCGCCACCATCGAGGAGCAGCAACGGAGAACCGGCAAAAATGCGATGCCATCAGTTGATGTGGAGCAACAAAAATTCAAGGGGAACCGGCTATAGCAGGACGGAGATCGGAGAACAAAAGAGACGGAGATTTAGAAGAAGAGCAAGGCGCGACGGGGATATGAAGAACTAGAGCCGCCGCAATGGAGATCTGAAGCACTTAACCAGTCGCGATGGAGATCCGAAAGACAAGACCATTTGCAAATGAAGATTCGGAGGAAAAGATTGTAATATCTCGCTCGTTCTGGTTAGGTCATAAGTAGAATCCAATTTGATTTCCAAGGTGATGGGGGTATCGAAGGAGGTTGTGTGTCATTCCCTCAATTTTGGTGCTTTGATTGATCTCAGTATTGATAGGAATCATAGATTCAAGTGTGGAAGGCGATTTCACACGTATGAGATGTGTTGGAGTCCATCTGCGCTCGTAGAAAGGGTTCTACGCACGTAGGTAGCCGTTGGGGATGAATCGTAAGCGTGTTTAACATCGGTTGCGCACGTTGCAAGTTACTACGTTCGTTGGAGGGGTTCTGCGCGCATTGAACATTGTCTGGATGTAAGCTGTGAGCAAGTGGAATCGTCTGTGTGCGTTAAGATGGTTCTACACGCGTAGATGAATGTTTGAGACGGACCATGAATGTGCCTACGCACGACTGCGTGCGTTGGAGAAACTCTACGCACGTTGTTCATCACCTGGACATGAACCATGAGCGAATGAGATTAACTACGTGCCTTGCATAAGGTAGAACGCACGTTGATTCTGGATCTGAGGATTGGGGAAACACTAGATCTAATATCTACGCACGTTGAAGTATTGTCTACGCACGTAGACCTTGATCAACGCCCGTAGAATAAGGCACAACGCACGTAGATTCGCTTATCTGGGACATTTTACTTGCCAAGTAGCATTTCCATGTCAATGGTTTATAAATAGACCCAACCAACTCGTTCACGGCATTTACTCCTTCCAACCACCGAAATAACTTCAGAGAATAAGCTCCTATTGCTTTTTTCATCCATCCTTTTGCTTTATTAAGGTAAGAAACGTCTAAAATCCCTTCTCTTTTTCATTTTCTGCCTTGCATTTACCCATGTAGGGTTTCTCCAAAAATGGATGTTTGACTTGGATCTATTCATTCTGGGTCTAGGAAAGTTAAACATTACTAGATTAAGGATGTTTAAGGTTGAAACAACAAGATTTTAACTTCAGTTTTGAGATATTTCATGTTTGAGTAAAATGGGTTTATTTTGAGCTAGGGTTTCGGATTTTGGTGGATTTCTTGTTGAATCTGAAGTTGTTTCTGTTGTATAAGGTCAGAACTGAGTTAGGAATGCTTTGATTTGAGTTGGGCTTGGTGATTGAACTGCTCATTCTTCATAGGTTCAAGAAATCCGAATTTGAGGGTGAAGAATCTTGATGATTCTGAGTTGGGTTAGCTGAATAGGTGTTAGATTCACGACTAAGAGGTCGATTATAGCTTGTGTGTTTGATCGATCAGTCGGGTATTGATCGAATTGAGAGATTGACACATTTTAGCATTTGATGCCATCGAGGCTTAGATGGCATTTGCATTGCATGCATACATTCGATACCACCACAGTACTAGTACCCTTTTCTGATCCGTTGAATGTGATTTAGTTGTTTTAGCTTCTTGTGCCTGTCAGCACGACCAGCCAAGTACCAGTAGTGCTTGATTGGAGTTTAGCTTGACTACCAGGTGAGTTCGGTAACAACTTCAGACACATAGGTTGTGTCTTTCAAAACCTATATGTTTTGATGTGTTCCGACCATATCTGTAAACCAGGCTAATTAATAATTGGAAAATTATTAAGAAATCTGATTATGTGTAAAAAAGGGAATTCAGTTATCAGTATGAAACATCAGTATTAGTCATTTATCAGTATTTGTATAAGTATTTGTTGCATGTGCTTATCCGTATATGATTTATATAATCTATTGATTTGGGACACTCAACTATGGAGAGATGTAGCCTATGATATACCATTGGTCAGTTAAAACTCAGTTACTAGGGTATGTGGTAACTCGTGTGATTAGCACACCCACACGAGATCAGTTTATCAGGTGGTTCTGTCCACATCAGTTCAGTTTCATCCCTATCAGATATTCAGTATATTAGCATATGTATATATATAAGTTTGAATCTTATGCATGTTGTATGTGTTTTCTGAAGGTGTGAACGTTTTAGAAATGAGTTTCAAAGCTAAATATACTTAGAGTGTATATATATGTATTCAGTATATCGTGTGCGGTATTTGTGAAACCTTTTCAAAATGGTCCGTGCGATGCACGCATGAGGCGATCTGGAGTATTGCCCCTCACTGAAATTTCTCACCCCGCCCCTCCCTTAATATTTTTCAAGTGCTATTTGACTCAGCAACTATCTGGCATTCAGATACTCAGTGAGGCATCATTGATTTGGCTAGTTGATGCCCTTTTGCTCGGGCTCCTTTATTTTGATAGGGCTCCGCACCGAATTCTAGTGGGTTACTGGGTTGTATTTTGATTTTTGGGCATTGATTTTATTCATATACGATTTGTATATATTTTTGGATCTGATATTTATGATTATACAGTTTTTCGGTTATATATATATACCTCTGTATTTATTTTATACTCGCTTGTATTACAAATGATTTTGTGGGTAGTATATCTGATTATCCGAGGATTGTACGAGATGGGTCGGGCCTCCGGTTCAAATAATCTTGTACGCCAGTCATGGTACAAAAATGGGTCGTGACACTCCCAGCAATAGATTTAAATAAAGAATTGTAGCAATCTACAATATGATTTGAGATGAGAAAGTTGTCTTCAACTAAATTGCCATCAATTTGCAAAACAGAAATGTTAGCAAATGGCATGTGCAAGGTGTGGATTTTGGGAAAAACTTGGTGTTGCAATCACCAGCCTCCAACCATTTAACTCGACTACTTTCTTTATAAAACATATCTCTTTGTTTCAAACACGAATCTAGGTGGGAATGTGTTTCTAGCTCTTCCAAAGAAAGCTCATCTATGAGGCCCTCAGCAAAAATGTGAGTTTGAACAGTTTGTAACATCATCTCCGCCAGAGAAATGTTGACCTCTAAGTGCCCAAACACTTCTTTGCTCTACACACATAAATCATTACGCAATCGCTTCAACTTAACCGTGAATAGTTGAAAATGCGGCAAACTGAACCCAGGCGCATTACAATTGTCAACAACAAAACTTCGCAACCCAGAGTGAGCCAGCCATATTGATTGAAATCAAAATCTCACATGAGGAATAGATTGGGACAGCTGGAATGCTGAAAGCAAAAAAGAATTATCCGAATTATGGTGAGCTAGGGCCACACAAGATAAGGAGTGCCAATACTGGAGAAATTGAGATGAAACCAATGCCCTATCCAATAAACTATGCACTCGAGTCGAGCCCCTTCCATTGCACCAAGTGAATTGCACCCCCTTATATGGGACTTGCAGCAACTCATTACCCTCAATAAATAAGGTGTGGGGGGAGGCTAGCCATTCTTCTCATACGCCCCTCACAGAGCATTAAAGTCCCCCATCAACACCTGGGAGCCTAAATCAGTAGCAAGATTCAAAAGCTCCTCCAAAAGAATTTGGTGGCGGTTCCTCCAAACACTCACATAAATGAATGAGAGAGTAATAACAAAACTGTGAATACAAAAATCAAAAGAAACAAGTTGTTCAGAAATAACCAAACTAGTTGGAGTAGAAAAAATCTTACTAACAAAAACCCAAAGAGTAATAAAATCTCTGGTGTTAGTTACCACTATAAGCGCATATTTTGGTCCCAATACAAAATGGAATGACACTCCAAGAAGGGGGTGAATAGGAGTTTTAAAGAGTTTGAAAACTTTTTTAAAAATCTTTTGCAAACTAAAACGAATAACAAAGTTCTTTCCAAACCAAAATCAAAGTCAATATGCGGAAGCAACTTAAAATCAAAGATCCAATTCATACACAACAGTATAAATCGAATTCAAATGCAAAACAAGTAAGAGAGCAAAGAGAGAGTAAGGGAAGAGGAAACAAAGCCCAAGATTTATAGTGGTTCGGTTCTCCTTTACCTACGTCCACTCATCTAGCTCACTAGAGCTTTTGAATCCACTAACTCCTCACTTGCGGGTGGAAGGAATCCGTTTACAATAACTTATTTTTACGGGATTAACAAGCAAACCATTACACCTTGTTTTAAAGGCCAAACAAGAAAAATAAACCACCAGTTTTATGGGCTCAACTAGCAAACCGTTTCCCTAGTTTTTGCGGATTCAACTAGAAAACTGTTACCACTTGTTTTCAGGACAAAACAAGCAAACCACACCTCTAGTTTTTGCAGGATGAACTAGAAAACTAAACCACTAGCTTTTGCGGGCACAACTAGCAAACATAAACTTCTAGTTTTCTAAAGCTCACTAGAAAACCTATCTATCCCAAGTAAATAACCTTGCTTATTACAGATTTAACCCTAAAGGTATAACAGATTAAAGCTCAAACCAACCCAACAATAAGATTGCTAGTAAACAGCTCAAATGGGTTAGAAATGTAGAGAAGAGAGATAAAGCGAATATCAATTCTTAGCAAGGGTATCTCTTACTTCTCTTCTAATCTGGGACGTCTATTTATAGCCACTCTTCGAAATATAACCATTGGAGCCTCGAAATAGTCGTGTGAGATAAAATAAATCTTGTTCAGTAATGATGTCACTGTCTTCTACATGCGTAGTACCTTGTTTGATCTGGGTCCTGCGTGTATTGAGAGCAGATCTACGTGCATTGCAAGATCTCTAGTGATCTAGGCTTTATATGGATCAACATCTACGTGCTTTGTTCTTCTTCTACGTGCGTTGATATTTGGTTCTGCATGCTCTGTGCCACGTTCTACATTCATTTCTCTAAATTCCAAAATATGCAACTTTCACCCAGTGGTTTTCTATATGTTTGCACATGGATCTACGTGCATAATCGTCTAATCAAAGTCTGCATATCTGATTTTGCACGTGATTTGTGTCAGAACTTGTCAGAAAATATTCAAATTCAAATTCTCAAAGAGCGTCTTGCTTTTGTCAGCTCATCCAGCTCATCTTATCCACATGCTTAGTATGCACAACTATGTGCGTAGATCTGAGTTATCTCTCCAGCACCATCTGAATCTTTGTCAAAGAATATTCTCGTTTAAAATTTTGATGCATTGTAATGGATTTTGGCTTCATCTCAGACATGGCGCCACCTTCATCTACGTGCATTGCACTTCTCTTGTGTGTGCGTAAAGTATATCTTTAAATATTTCATCTTTTCTCTTCTATGTGCCTTCAACTCTTGCACATTTTCTCATCGTCAATGTGTGTTGTACCATATACAATGTGTGTAGATGTGTATGACTAATTTCCAATAGCATCTACTTCTTATCTACGTGCATTGTAGGCTCTTCTGTGTGCGTAGAAGTCTGATATGCATGCCTTGTGCCTCAAATCACAGAGTCTACAACTTTGAGCTTCTTTCATGGATGTTTTGCATTCATCATCATCTAAACTGAACTCAACAATCTCCCTCTTTTTTATGATGACAAAACATACATGAATTTGAACATTTATTCATCAATTACAAACAATTTGATTAAGGATTTCAGTCCTTGTCACTTGGTTAGCTCAACACAATAATGTTCATGATGTTCAAAGCAACAATAACACCAACGCAATATTCTCCCCCTTTTTGTTTCATCAAAAAGTTATGCAAAAACAACACTTCTCCCCCTTTTCAAACAAAATACGATAGAAATCATTTAGCACATTTAGCTCCCCCTAAGTAAAACAATTTTTCAATTAACAGCACTTTGAAATCAAAACTCCCCCTGTTCGCTTCAAAATATACACAGAGAGTTTAAAAACACATCTCTCCCTTTGAAAATTAGAAACTCAGTGAATGTAATAAACAAATATATCTCCCTCTACAAAAATCAACAGAATGCATATATACAAAAGAAATCAAAGTAGAATTTGAATTCAAGGAAAGGGTACCACATTTGCATTTTTCTCCTTGACGTTGATTGCTAATAAGCACAATCCTCCAACTTCATAATCAAGAATTCTCATTTTTCTCCTCTTGCTCCTTTTGTTATGCTTCTTCAAATATGGGCAATCTGGTTTAACATGACCTGGTTTATAACATTCATAGAAAATGAGCTTACTTTTCTTCTTGCTTGCCTCATTTGCTTCCTTTCTTTGAGGAATTTGTTGAACTTCTTGGTGAGATATTTGATATCTTCAAAGCCATCTTCTTCTTCCTCATATTCACAAGAACTTTCTATGCATTTGGATGCCTTGAGTGCAATGTCAATATCCTTCTTCTTCTTCTTCTTCTTCTTCTTCTTCTTCTTCTTCTTCTTCCATACTCATTTCATGGGTGAGTAAGGAACCACGTAACTCCTCTAAAGGCAACTAATTTAGATTCATGGCTTCTAGGATGAAATCTTTCTTGGAAGCCCAGGATTTAGGCAAGGACCTTAGAATTTTCCTTATAATCTTAGAATTCGTATTTGATTTTCCAAGAGCTTTGAGGCTATTGAGGATATCATTGAAGCGGTCAAACATCTCTTGAATAGATTCTTCCTCCTACATCTTGAACAACTCATATTTGTGAATAAGAAGGGAGACTTTATTCTCCTTAACTTGTGAGGTGACCTTATAAGTGATCTCCAAAGTCCTCTAAATCTCTTGTGCATTTTGACATTACTGGACTTTTTTGAACTGGGTCTTGCTTAAAGCACAAAATAGTATGTGCATAGTCTTCTTATTGTAGCACACCGTGTTCTTGTCATGCTCGGTCCATTCTTCCTTTGGTTTGGTCCTTTCAACACCATCAATAGTCTTTTTAGGGACATATGGACGATCTTCCACTACTTTCCACACTTCCTCTGCTTCACATTTGAGAAACACTTTCATTTTTGTTTTCCAATAGAGATAATCACTACCATCAAAGAAATGAGCTCTATTAATTGTCAAACCTTCATATCTATGAATGCTATCAAGAAATGCCATTTTTGGAATCTTTAAATCTTTGGATGTTAAAACAAAAAGATATATTATCAAGAGAACAAACTCTTATAACAATTGTAAAACACTCGGTCCCAAGTATGAATGGCACTCCAAGAGGGGGGTGAATTGGAGTTTGAGAGGTTTTAAAAGCTTTGTTGAAAACTTTTGCAAGTTAAATCAAATAATAAAGACTTTTACAAATAAAATCAAGGTTAAATATGGAAGCAATAAAACACCAATTTACAAGCAAGATAATGCAATTGTAAAGCAAAATAAAGAGAGTAAGGGAGAAAGAAAATAAATCAGGTTTATAGTGGTTCAGTCCTCTTTAACCTATGTCTACTTATTGAGAATCCTCTCAAGAATTTCAATCCACTAACTCCTCACTTCCTGATGGAGGGAAACCGTTTACAACACTTGTTTTTTGTGGGCTTAAAAAGCAAATTGTTACACCTTGTTTTAAGGACAAAATAAGTAAACCAAACCACTAGTTTTTGCGGGCTCAACTAGAAAATAGTTACCACTTGTTTTATGGACAAAACAAGCAAACCAAACTTTTAGTTATTGCTGGTTTAATTCGAAAACCATTACCCACTCGTTTTCTAAGGCGCACTAGCAACCACTGTTGTTTTTCTAAGGCTTGACAAGGAAACATATCTACCCTTAAGTAAGGTACCTTGCTTGTTACAAAATCAACCCAAGATATGGTAGATTAAGCTCACACAAACTCAAAAATGCCATACCAAGTAAATAGCTCAAAATGGGTTAGAAATGTAGAAACAAGAGAGAGAATAAATAGCAAGTCTTCGCAATGGTCTCTCACCTTTCTCTTCTACTCTAGGATATCTATTTATAGTCACTCTTAGAAATATAGTCGTTGGAAGCCTTGAAGTATCAGTTGTGAGAGAATTGAAAATTCTAATTTAAATGACATCACAGCCTTTTATGTGCATAGCAACCATCTACGTGCACAGTACCTTGTTCCAATTGAGATATGTACGCTTTGATCTTCTTTCTATGTGCATTGCAAGAACTCCAGTAGTCACTGTCTTGGATAAATTGGCATCTACGTGTCTTAATTCCATTCTATGTGTGTAGGCTCATGATCTATGTGCATTGTACCTTGTTCTACATGCATTGAATTGAATTCCAAAATATGTCTTTTTACCCAGTGGCTTTCTATGTGCGCAACGTTCTCTTTTATTTGCATAGTCATTCTTCTTAAAACATATCTCCTTTGATCCTTCACGTGACTTTGTCAGAGGATATTCAAATTCAAATCTTGATAAGTGTCTTAGCTTTGTCAAGTAGTCCAGCTCATCCCTGTCTACGTGTGTAACATCACTACTATGTGCATAATACAAAGTTCATTCCAAGATTCCACCATTGGTTTCTAATGTCAGCATGCCAAGGAATATTTGATTTGAATTCTTGAGGACCGTCTTGCCTTTGTCCTCATCTGACCCTCGTCTACGTGTATAGTACGCTTTTCTACGTGCGTAGAATGTCTCTTGCCAGATTACACCTTTTCTCTTATACGCACCTTGTTGCATCCTTCTACGTGTCTGATATCTCAAACACTCAACTCATCTGATCACTTGCCCGACTACATGCATAGCATATCTTCTGCGTGTGTAGATCAATGTCTGGCACTTTCTGCTTCCTGGATCAAAATTTCGACGCGCATTGCATCACTTTCTATGTGCACTCCATTGGTTCAACATGCATTGTATGACTTTTTACATGCATGGCATCCAATATTTCATACTACAATGTGCTTAGATTGCTCTTTTAAGTGTTTTATGTCCAGATATTAGTAAGTTGGAATTTTGCACCTCTTTCATGGATGTTTTGCATTCATCATCATCAAAACCGAAGTCAACACCTTTTTTAGAAGAAAATAACGTATTTCTCTTGTTTCTCTCCCTCCACCTTTTTTTTCTTTCCTTCTTATGTTGTTGGGAATGAATCTTTTTTTTTCATCACTACTTATAATAGCCCTTCATAGGTCTTGCTTCTTTGGGCCTTATGAGCTTAGGTTCATAAGTTCATCTCATTTCCAACTCAATTGGGCTTGTCAATTGGTCTCATTTCGCACCTTGACCGACCGGGATTGGTTCGCCCGTCATGGGTGAATCGATTTTTCTAACAAAATTTATCTAACTAATAACTCAAAACTCTCAATGCAGAAGATCCACCATTTATTCATTTTTTTAAATACATGCTTACATATGTCCATGTTAATTAATATTGACTTATAAAGGCCTACAGGAATTTGATACCCTGCAAAGAGTCAGGAAAATATTGTGAAAACCACGGAGGCACTCAGGCCTTAGGGAAATGGAGAGAGTTTGATACACAATAAGTTGAATAATTGTTGATTGCATGTTGACTGTATTTGTTGAATGCATACAAACTTATTTTTCCGTAGATGCTGCTTTTTAGGCACATCATAATTTGCATCTTGATATCTCAATAAATTGATGGAGTACATCACACTCATCAAAAAAATAATAATCTTTATCTTTGTCCATTGAAGCATTTAAATATGTCTAAATGTGTAATCTTAACAAATAAAAACTATTTCCAAGAACCATGCTTTGAAACAGCTAAATAACTTTCTATGAAAGGACACTATTAAATAGCAGAACTGGGATGGATAGAATGGCTAGAATGCACTTTAATTAATTTCAGTAAATAATTAATTATGACTAGGCAATGTAAAAATACTTCATTAACCTCAAAGAATTTGGGTCTAAAAAATGGCTCCAAAACTCTCTCTCTCGTTTCTCTTTTCCCGCCCATACCCAACATAATCATTATAACAAAACAAATGTGGTCATTTCCCATTCAGTAGGCACCCACTTCATTTCATGCTAATAGGAAGGAGTTTTGTTCCCAATTTCCTCACCAATCTAGTCATTTGAGCTCCCTTCATTATGCCAAAGGTTATCTCAATGAAGGTGCAATATAAATCCATTGAAATGAATACTTATTGCCTAAAGCAATTTCATATCTTAAAAGCTAAAAAACCTGTTACACTCACTTGTCCACTAACTGCTATGACTAGAAGAACACAGATAATGACACAACGAGAAATATGAATGATAACTTAAGCAACGTATACCTAGAAGTGCTCGAACTAGAAGAAGGTGACAGCTTGTTGAAGGGATTCGTGGATGAAGAGCGAAATTCCAATGAAGTTGTATCCCTTAACAACGGTTTAGAAGTGGAAGGAGCAGAAGTGGAAGTGGAACTGAGGAATAATTTCAAGTGGAAGTAGGACCTCTGTTAGGTATGTTGTTCAATAGTGTTGACACTTTGATGAAAGCCTATGAAAAGCATGAAAGATTAAAAGGGCTCTCTGTGTCAAAGAGGTTCGCTCATAAAGAACCCGGTGATGAGACATACAAATATTTTCAGATAACTTGTGACAGGGAAAGGACAAATTAATACGTGAAGGCAACAAAAATAATGAATTACCCTGCAAGAATAAATTAAATCAATAGAGGTGATGGCATGTGGCTGGTTTCAAAAACAAACTCACAACACAACCATGATCTAAATCTCGGTGGGTCCATGTTGATGCCTACTCATAGGAGTATTTCTGTGAACATGAAGAGACAATTGGAAGCCAATGACATAGCAGGCATTAGATCGTGTAAAAATATCAGGTTGTTAGAAGTTCAAGCTAGTGGGCCAAAGAACCTAGGTTGTTTACCCAATGACTGCAGAAAGTTCATCGACAGTAGGAGAAAGCTGAGATTGGGTTATGGCGATGCAGAGGCAGAAAAATTATTTCTAAGGATACAACAGAAAGATAAGGACTTTTCTCATTTGATAGACCTCGATAATGATGGGAGATTAATCAATGTGTTATAGATCCATACTCGGTCCAGAGCTACATACAAGGAAGTCCACGACGTTGTGAGTTTCGACACAACCTATCTTGTCAACAGGTACAGAATGCCATTCGTGACCATAATGGGTATCAATCACCATGGGCAATCCATCCTATTAGGTTGTGCACTCATATCATGTTGTGTACACTTTTGGATCCCTACGTCTCATGTAGTGTGCAACTTTGTACACCTAAATTTCATGGTGTACACCTTTGATACTTCTATATGTGATGGTAAATTGCAATAAATAACTCTAATGTCAATGGGTCATGCCACTCTTAGTCAGATGAAAGGAGATCAACATGAAGTAACATTGATGTCTTATTGACGGCATATAGAAGTACAATTTCCAAGAGGAATTTTAACGATTGAAGCTTGCTTCACCTGGCCAGTCAATAGGTGAATTTCCTTCTTCTCAAACATGTGAATTTCCTTCTTCTCAAACATGTAAATAAAAAAATCACAATAAACAATGGGCCATGGCAGAAACCAATTTTAACCCTTATTAATGTTGTTTAAACCCATGAACCTAATATATCTTCAACATCAAATATTGAGATCAAACACTTTATATAGGTTCTCCAAGTTCTTCTTCATGTTCATCTGCAGCATCATACAAAGTATATCCGGCAATAATGAAGGAATATGAATACTCATCAATTTTATGGCCAACCATGTTAGCTTAACGTCAAATTTCATGAAGAGCTGCAATCTATTTTCTGAGTCACTAGATCATCAAGAATGATCACTTCCATCAATGCATCGATCTTATTTTCATGGGACTGGAGAAATTCAGGGCTACTGCATATAATTTGATGAAGCTTCAAAAAGAGCACCTTGCTGCTATAAATCCATCCAAAACAAAATCAGTTTAACAAATTTCCATTCCATTAATGTTTTTCTTCACATTTTCAAAATTGGTTCAAATAATACAAGGACATGCATGATTCTGTAAATGAATATGCAAAGCTCAAGCACATTCAACTTTGCAACAAGATATATCTTTTATTACTTTTATAAAGATACAAACAAGACTATTCATGCAAAACTTGGAATAGTTGTCGATTTTATCGCAAATGCACGATAGTCGATGTAGTTTTACCAAATAGTATTATGAGGTTATCGTATCAACAGGGAAGAGACTAAATGTGATCGATTCTTAAAATAAAATAAAACACAAAGAGATGATGTTTTTGGTATTTCTATAATGAGTAGCACAAAATTAACAAACAACAATAAAATAAAAATTAAGACTTTTGAGATTCAACCAAGGTTCCTATTTACTACATTTATCAGCGGGTTATACAGGTCTCCCCTTTTGAATATATCTCAAACAAGGTGAAAACGTCTAAGTACGTGTTTGGTTCTTTGATGTGACCTGGCCTTTTGGCTTGAGCAATTGGCCCATTGTTGTCACAATATAATGCTACTGGGTTTGCGATGCTTGGGACAACATCTAAGCCAGTGATAAACTTCTTGAGTCAAACAACTTCCTTTGCAGCATCTGACGCGGCTATGTACTCAGACACTGTAGTAGAATCAGTCGTGGTGTCTTGCTTGGAGTTTCTCCAACTAACTGCACCTCCATTCAGACAAAACACATAACAAGATTGCTATCTGAAATCATCATGGTCAGACTAAAATCCAGCATCAGTGTAACCATTTAGGACTAGTTCACCTTCTTGTCCTCCATAGATGAAGAAAACATCCTTAGTTCTTCTCAAGCACTTAAGGTTATTCTTGACTGTAATCCAGTGACTTTCACCTGGATTGGACTGGAATCTATTAGCCATGCTTAAACCATAAGAGACATCAGGGCATGTACAAAGCATGGCATACATGATGGATCCAATAGCAGAAGCATACGGAATCTTACTCATGTAATCTCTGGCTTGTCTTGTTGTATAACAGCTTGCTTTGGTTAATGGTTTTCCAAGAACCATATGAATCATACCTTTCCTGGAATTCATCATGCTAAACCTTTTAAGCACTTTTTCAATGTACATACTTTGACTTAGTTCAATTAGCCTATTAGATCTATCTCTATAGATTTGCATCCCAAAGATATGTGAGGCTTCACCTAAGTTTTTCAATGCAAAACACTTTCCTAACCAAGTCTTGACACTCTACAACATACAATACTAAGAAAAATATTGCACTCCCACTAACATTATTATATACACAAGGCTCATCTTCATTCTTAATGAATCCAAACTCTTCGACAGCCTCATCAAAAAGAAGATTCCAACTTTAGGATGCTTGCTTCAATCCATAAATGGATCTTTGAAGCTTGTATACCTTACTAGGATTCTTAGGATCGGTAAAACCTTCAGGTTGTATCATGTGCACATCCTCAAGGAGGTTTCCATTTAGGAAAGCAGTTTTGACATCCATTTGTCATATCTCGTAGTCATAATACGCT
>CAODLS011165451.1:0-10587 GCA_948243855.1 Flueggea neowawraea
TGCTAATGCACATGATGGGCGGCCAAGGCGAGCGACAACAACCAAAATCAGCAATGACAGAGGATGGAGAAAGTGAAAATGTCGATCAGAATCATGAAGGTGATGATGGAGACAAAGACGATGGAGATGCATATCAAGTTGTAGCAAATGATCCTACTTCAATACCAATGATGGAATAATACAGCAAAATCCGGTATGATATTGAAAGTTTAGACTATATTTTGTTTTAGCCAGAAAGACTTGAGTTTCATCAACAGTTGCATATTTGTACATGTGTGTATGGCCATCATTAGTTGAACAATCATGTTAAAGATAAAGCAAAGATTAGAATAAGCAGGTTGATTTGTAACATATAATACATAAATAGTAGTTTTCTTTTCGGCTTTTCAAAGATACACGTGCGGAAAAGTTGTTAAATTTTTGTATCATTCGATGTAGACTTGCAATACTTTTTTCTGAGATAGCCAAGGTGGAAATGTTAGGGTATTGTGTACCAATCAAAGATTGGTTCTTGTTTACTGTATATTCTTCTTTTGATGGTGTGGACTGGAAATGGTTGTTGTGGGGGACCTGAACTGCATAAATGGTGTATAAGCAAAATGCATAGTCAATCATAATGCTGAATTTTGGAGATTGTCTTTTAGTCATTTGAGCAAGTGATTGGGTATGATTTTTGAAGTGCATGCCTTTTGACTTCAACATTATCTTTCTTTCCATTCTGTGTGTCGCTTTGCATGCTTGCACTTCGATTGGAGCTTCCTAATTCCTATTGTCGTCTATTTGTGGAAATGTTCAATGTCATATGTGGTGATTCAAATAAAGGCTATGCAATTTTCGATAATTGAGCTCTGTTTGGTTTACTGGTAGCAAAGTCTACAGAAGTTTTTACGAATCAATCACAGTTTTTTGTCACGGCATTTTTTTACAAAACTTCTTTCACACATAATACATTTTAGGTTATCCATCACATTAGGCTGGTTTAATTCAGATAGTTCATCTTAAGAAAATAATTTTTAAAGAATTTGCATATGGACTTTCTTTCAATTATGGAAAAACAATGGTCAATAAAATGTTAATTTTATTTTTCATTAAATATATTATTTTTATTACTATTTTTGATTAAATCACCGAATTCTAACGAGGTCGAAACTTATGGGCTAGTTAACTTTTGCCTGTTGGATTAACTAAAGGGAAATACAAACAAATATACAATATATATATATATATATATACAAATATCACAACACTAAATCATTCTCAAAAATTTGATACACTAAAAAAGTTTTTCCAAAAGTGTCACAATTTAACCACTTTTGACTGAACGTAAGAGTTTGACTACGTATTAAAAAGTTGATCACGCGCGATAAATACAAAACAAACACAAAATATATACAACACCAAAAAAATGCTTACGAAATGTGTACAAAAATGAATACAAATAAAATGAATACAAATAAAAAAATTAATATCATTTTACTTTTTTTTTATTTTGATACAAAAACCAATTTAGAACATTTACTCAACGTGTATAACCCTACATATTATAAAAATATATCTACAATGTTATTTTAAATGATTTTTGGTAATATGCTCCAAAATGAATATCGAACATACATAACACACCTAAAACACTAAAAAAAATTCAAAAAAATCGCAAACAAAAATCTTAAAAGAAGATTTTTTAGAAATTTATATACAAAATGTGTACAATTTAAATACAATTCGTGGACAATACCAATTATAGTGAAAATTTGTAAAGCGAGTACAAAATATATACAGGCGTATATATCACTTATAAAATTTGTAATTAAATCAAAAATACATAATTTTTAAAATAGTTAAATAAAAACTATTGGTTTTGTTTAAAAAAACTTCTTTAACAAAAGAATAGCAACTACCAAGTGAAAAAAAAAAAAGCCCAAGAAGAGGAATTAGACATCCTCCAACAAAGATATGAGACAACGCAACACCAAAGTTTCACGTACTAGAGCATACTCATTTAGTTTTACCCATTTAATCCACCAAATCACATTGATTTAAGTTTAAACTTTTATTTCCAGACCAAGAAAAGTCTAAATATTTATTTTGCCTTCAATTTTGGGTTTGTAACAATTAAAAAAAAAGTTTTCAAAAACATAGACCCATTAATTCAATAACTGAAACTTTCATTTCCACTGCCAAGTTAGATCACACTGAGAAAAGACAATGTTTGAAGCATTTCTCTTTTTTTTTTAAAAAAAACAAAATTGTGTTAATAATCAAAATGAGATGTGGGCTGTATTATTTGTCAAAATTAAATGCCAAAATTTTTGCATCAATCGTGGCGACGGTGTAGTTTCCCACTTGACTCGAATGTGGCTGCTGATGAGGTTGAGAATTGAAAAGTTGTCATACTTGTCAAAGTCGGTGAAATCTATAGTTGGAGCTTATCACTTGCCATGGAAACAAGGTTATATTCATCAAATTGATCATAATATCAATCAATTTTTGTTGACCAAAGCAATTATTAATCATTGCTTAAATCTTCCACTTCACTTAATTTCTTAAGTCATGTAACATTTGAGTTACCGGTGTTAATTAAAATAATCGTGATAAGTGAAAATTTTCCTCTAATATATCTTAAAAATACCCGATCATGCAACGTATATTTAACAGTATTCTCAATTTTTTTAATGAAATGCTGGAGGCGTCAGAATCAGTGGTGCACCATGATATCATAACTAGATTGACACCCCATTAGCACCTACATCAACTTCTGGAGCTCCAAAATATTATTAATCTAAAAAGAAAATCCGTACAAATAGAACAAAAGTTGGAGACTACCTAAAACGGTAGTTCTCCCTGGAAGAAAAATCATAATACACAAGATGGCTACAAAAATGAGGAAAAGTAGATCACCAATGCATCCCTGGGTTATGAGCAGCAAAGTTGGGTAGGCTATCCGCTACTCTATTTCCCTCCCTGAAAAGATGAGAGACCACTACAGTCATATGATCCATACAACTAAGGCATTTGGCCCATTGAAGATGGCAACACCAAAGGACTTCTAATGACCGTGTTTTGAAAAGCTGCACCATCTAAGTTGAGTCACTCTCCAACCAAAGATTGTGCTAGCCTAATTCCCACACTTTACCGATGGCATAAATTGTTGCCTTCAGCTCACAGATAAATGTCGGTGAATCTCCAGTAAAGAATGCAAAAGTCCCCTTGGAGAATCCTCTCGTATTCCTGAAAATGCCCCCAGCACCTGCAGACAAAGGCGTGTTGACTACGGTGTTAGTGTAATGCCCTAGCCCAATCACATGTACATTGTCATTATTATTTAATAATTATGAGTTATTTCATTTTGGCATATATATTTATATGTTATCATGTTATTTGGTAGTGCAGTAACTTGATAAAAGCATCTATGAATAGTTGATTTTATCTTATGTTATCAAGTACATGACTTGATAGTAAAACCTTAAGATAAAAGAGTATTATTCTAAATAGTCTCTAGTCGTTCATTATTATGGGAATGATAATGAGTTAAGACTAATATGCACTTTGATGGATGATCATGTTTTGCTGATTATGAATATGTGATGTTACCCATAACATAGATATATGTTGGAAACATGGTATTGGACTGACCCGCTATGAGAAATACTAAATGTAATATGTCATCAGTGTTTCTTATCACAGTAGTGATATTTAAGTCCTTTGACCTGAATTCACCATGGATTCCTACATGAGGATCTTTATGTTTTGATGTAGTTCAACATCATTCGTAACAAGATGGTAATACAAGCTATAATTGGACATATGATAAATCATTTGGAGGAATGTGAGTGACAGTGAATGAATTTGTCTCTCTCGTATTTGAGTGAGATATCTCTTGGCCATTTAACAAGTAGGATTGATAGTGCATGGCCGTACTCGAATGAGATTGATAGGATTATCAATATCATTTGTTTTAGTCAGTCTACTTGGGTATCAGGAAATGTTTGATTAAGCTTCATAAAGATGACGTGATCCATGCTTTATGTTTGATTGAGATATCGTGTGACAAAAGGATTAAATATTAGACTGTGTATTAGGTTTTGTCAAGTCATCAAATTCACTTATATTGGGTATTAATAATATCTTGCTATAGCCTACTTATGACTTGTGGGCCTAAATGATTATTTGAGCCTACTGCCAATATTAAATGAACTTACAAGGTCACACATTAGAACGAGCTATGCTATATTTATCTTGCTATTATTTATGAGAAATAATTTGTTTATAAAATAGTTTTAGAACAAATTAAAATTCGTTTGACCTAGTCAAAGTAATTTGTTTGACTTAGTCAATAAAAAAAAAAGAGTTTCTTTTACTTAGTCAACGAAGAGAAAATTTGACTTGGTCAACAAGACAATAAGTATTTATTAATGACATAAATAAATGAGGACCGAATTTATATTTTATTTATGAAATAAAATGGGTCCGAATTTATTTATTAATAAATAAATAATTAAGTAGTTTGTCCTTGTTAGATAAGGAATTAGAGTTTTCATGTAGGATAAGAATTAGGATTTTTAGTAAGACTAGAACTAGGGTTTATTAAAGTCTATAAATATTCTTCTTACAAACCCTATCCATTTAACACACTCATTATTACCGTCCACACTCTTCAAACAAGAGAGAGAAAAATAGCAAGGCATTTTTTAGAGTCAAAATTCGGTGCTAGCACATCTTTGCAGTTCGTTCGTGTAGTTACCGGTAGAGGACATTATCATCCTGCAACGTCTGTGAATCAATTCCAGCAGCATATATATTCATAACTGATCCAAATTTGTGAGGTAAACACATATTCCTTAGTTGGTTTTATCGAATTGCTTGGATTCTTGGTGGAATTCGTTGATAAAACATTTTTATTTCGCTGCGTGTATGTGTCACAGATTCCAACATGTGGAGTCGTCAGTAATAACTTTAACCCAATCAGCAGGAGGTGGTCGCCAAGCCACAGGCACAATGCTTGGTGCCTTCCACAGAATACCAGTAATGCTAAGATTTCGAAAAAGTTGTAATTCCTGTATAGTTCCATTCATATTACCAAGCCGAAAAACATCCGCTTCCCTTATGCACTTCCAAAGAAGCCACAACATATTATAAATACTTATATATTGGCCCATGAAGATGTGATCATTCCGTGACTTCCAGATAATTCATACAACATTGACAATCACCACATTCCAGAAAACTCTTATTTGCGAAATGACCTTAGCATTTATAGCAGTCAAAACAAGATCGTGAAACGACCCAGTAAAATGAACCCGTAAAGCAAACATAGATACAATAGCATTCCAAACTTGCAAGGCAATCAGGCAAGAAACAAACAAATGCTGCAAAGACTCATCATCCATTCGACAAAGAGAATATTAGGAGGGGAATTGAAGTCCCTTTTGGTGCAATTTATCCTCAATAGGAAAATACACCAAATAGGCACGCCATCCCATAGTTGATCTTGAAGGAGGAATGAACCGTTTCCAGATGAACATACTCCAAGAGGAAATCTCATTGCAACCATGCATAAACCGATAGTAACCCTTAACTGATAACTTTCCAGCGGTAGCATACTTTCAGAGACAAATATCTAACGGTTCCTTCAAAAGCCTCACTCCTTCCACCGCTTCCCTCACATTAGTTGGCAATGAAGCAGGCAACACCCAATGGTCGTTAGCAATGAATGTCTGCACGTTCTCCATTAATATGATCTGTTGAACTGGAGGGATGGAAATATGATGAGCTACAGTTGGTTGCAACCAAATACCTGTCCAGAAGTTCAAGTCTGACTCCTCTGTAAGTAGCCAAAAAGATTGTTGCCTCAAATCCACAAAAGCATGCCGAATGGAACACCAAATGGTTGACTAAAAGCAAGTCAACTTTGAAAGCCCTAAAGGAAACAAGAGCCTCGCTTCCAACACACGAAGAGCTGGAGCTTGCTTTGTTAGAAAACACCACGCTAGGGAACCTAGCATAGCCCTATTGAGATAGTTCAAATCCTTCAATCCAATACCCTCCTTTTTAAGAGAATTGCAACACAAATACCAAGGAAATGTGATCAGCTTTTAGAGACGTGGTAGTAGTGTTATTGTCACGACCCATTCCTGGGATCATGACCGGCATACGAGGTGAACTGTTATTGGAGCCCAGCCCATCTCGCATAAGCCTTCATAGTACATAACTTCTACCCAAATATCATATTTAAAGAAATATGAAAAATAAATAAAAGTATAATCTTTGTTTATTAAAAACAAAATATATATAATATTAAGTGCGGAATTTATTTTAAATTAAAACATTTGAAATGTCAGAAATAATAACAGAAACATAAACACATCCCACAGGAACCCAGTGTGGAGCATCTAACAAATCAGACAAATGAACCCGATCAAAACGGCACTGACCGCAACATCAGAATCCCTCACTGAGTATCAAATGCCAACAAACATAATCCCCAAGAGTCACCTGCAAGATGATAATAACAGGGACAAAACAACAAAGAAAAAGGGTCAAACCCTGTGAGTGAGGGACAACACTCCAGATCGCCCCATACGTGCCTCACAAAGACTGGTTTGAAAACCATTTGAAAACTAACACATGCAGTATACGACATATATACATATGTATACCCTATATACATAGTATGGTTTCCATGAAAATATTTCGAAATCGTTTGCAGCCAAAGCAAACAACATGCACCAAATCCGTCTGGAACTAAACCAAAATCTTTAAAGAATCTTTCTAAACCTTATTAAAGTTGGCATGCTTTCAAAACCAAAGTAAAGCCTTTCAAAAACCGTTTTATCTTATCGGAGCTTTTAAAATGAAACCCTTTTAAGTTGTACTCAGTTATTCAGAAATCTAAAACTCTTTTACCAAAAACACTTCTCAGAGTTTAAAACTTCGCCATGTAGACATTATTTTCCAGAATATTTTCAAAATAAATAAAGCTCAGATGCTTTAAAACTCAAATAAGATTCTTTCGAAAACCTTTTGTTTTAACAAAGGTTTCAAACAAAACATATTAAAATACTTCAAAACTTCCTAAAACCTTTTTTTTAAAGCTGTTGCCAAACCATTTCAAAAACAGAACTCAAAACCTTTATAGTTTTTTTTTCTCAAAACCTCATAATCAAAACTTTGCCTTATAGGCATCATAATACTAATTGTATTATTTTCAAAATCATATCTTATCAGTGTGAGATTTGTCTATATTCAACCTGCAGGTGTGGGATTTGCCTAAACTCAAATCATGAGGTTTGCCTCTACCATCGCCCTTAGTTGAGGTTTACCCCACCACTGTTAAAAATCAAAACATATTTCATAAATACCGCAGTCAAAAACATATATCACAGATATGGACCATAAACATAGTGTGGTGAGATCCGGGTCACTCAACCACCGTATAATGATTGTGGACTCTACCACTAATCCATAATCCAATCATGTGTTTGATTAGGACAACATGACTATCGTCTGCCCCGATAGCTAGGCCATAACATGCATTGGTATACCAAAGGCTACGTACCCCGTAACATAGGTGTTCCATCTCCGAAAACATTATATAATATCATTAAATCTAAACATAACGGCCATGTAACCGAGTATATCTCAAAACAAAGCAGATGTATAAGATATAACTTATATATCAAAGCTCAAAACATAGTCACTGATTTTTCAAATACTATTCCATAATTCAAATATATATATATATATATATTCAGTAACTTAATCTTTCTTTCGAAAAAATATTCAAAAATCCAGTCAAATACCATTTACAGAAAAACATGTCAAACTTCAAAGATAGAGTTTATAAAAACCAAACTTACATGTCAGAAACCAAAACAGAGAGATAATATATACCTACGTATATATCAATTTACTAAAAACAAAGTTTAAATCTCCATTCAAATCCATACTATCCAAAAACATAACATGCAGTCAGCATCAAAATCAGTGAAAAACATATATACAAATATATATATAATTTTTTCCAAAAACAAAGAGGTAAATCTTTATTCACATAATCCAATTTATTTAATTTAATCAATCATTAGATTAGTCCAATTTACATGCTACGGTGATAGCACATTAAAAACACATATAAGTGGAAGAGACACAACCTATGTGTATGAAGCTGTCATCCACTCACCTGGATACCGAGCTAATAATCCGGTCGCGGTCCACTGGTGAATGACTGGTTGCCTCGGGAACGGAATAGAGCTGAGACAAATATTTACAAACATATCAAATACAGTGACTATGGCAATACCGGAGATGCATGAAATGCAAATGCAGACTCAAACGCCAATGACGTCAGGAATCCTATTTCGATCGAAAATATATCACTCAAGGCCCAAAAATCAAAAATAGTGTAAAATTACGAATTAGTCCCTAACTTTTGTAAAATTACACTTTAGTTCCTAAAATCTCGAAACTTAATAATTAATTCTCAAACTTTTAAAATTTATAATTAAGTCTTCCAAATAACTCAATTTATAAATGAAACCTCAATTTTCTCAAAATTACAAAATTAGTCGACAATTTTTAAAAATTACAAATCTGGACTCCTTTGGCCCACAACCAAATCTGGCACATTTGCAAATATCAGAACTAGTCCTTAATATATTCAAAGGCATGGAAAATTTCAGTTATAGTCCTTTCAACAAAAATTTGCACAAAAGCATCCTAAAACCCGAACCGAGCATCACCCATCGTTTCCAACCATTCCAATTGACTCAAATCAACCCCTAGAACCTAAATCTAGCATTGGTTTACATCCAGAAATCCAAAATCATCCCAAACCAAAATCTCAATTTTCGGACCAAAATAACAATTAATGAAAAAAATCATCAAATCTCCATTTTAAAGCTAAATTAATGTTCATTCAACCTCAATCAATCATTATCCAACAAAAATCAACTGATTTTCGGCCTAAAATCACCTAGAACTCCAATTTGGCACAAACCCGAAACCCACTCAAACCCACAATTTTCATCCATAAAACAAAGCTAAAAGAGGAGAGAGAAAGAGAAAATCACCTTATCTTGGTGTGGGAATGTAAGAGGAATGAAGAGAGAGAGAGAGACAGTATTCTGGGTTTCGTGAACAATGGTCGATGAAGAAAGAAGATGAATGTCGGGTTGGTTTGGTTGGTCGGGTCGGCTGAATTTTAAAAACCCAAACTCAAAACGACATGTCGTTTGGCCCCTGGGCAGCCAACATGCACGCGAACGACATCATTCACGGGCGAACGACATCAGATACAGTAACTCGAACGACGCGTTGTTTCCTCCATTTCACACGAACGACATGTCACATCCCTGATCAAACGACGTGTAGTTCGCCTACACACGCATGAACAACCGGTCATCCGGTTCTTATTCTCCATATTTTCTTTTCCAATTTTAATCCATTTTCTACCTAACAAATCACTTCCAAATCACTCCTAACCTTCATTAATCACTCAATTAACATCAAAAATATAAAATTAACTTTTCAATCACCAAAAATAAAAATTCAAAATTTTACCCAAATTTATTTAAAATAATTATCCAAAAATAATTATTCCACCAATAATTATTCAAAATAATTACTCCAAATATAATTATCCAAAAATACTTATAAAAAAATTATTCGGGGTATTACAAAAATAAAGAAATTCATAATCATTATCATAGTCATATATACCAAATGAGTTGATAAATCTTTTGGCACTAGAATTAAGAAACACAATTATTAACAAAATCAAAGCATCAAAATATTTTTCTGTCATAATTGATTGTACTCCGGATGCAAGTCACTAAGAACAAATGTCTTTTATATTAAGATGTATCAATATTTCAACAAATCCAATAAATATAGAAGAATATTTCATAGGTAGGGCCCTTTGAGAACTGATTGATAATTTTAAAAAGTTTGAGGACTAAAGCGTAATTTTATAGAGGTCGGGGACCAAACTATAATTTTAGAGATGTTTGATTTTCGAAGTGAGAGCGTTTGATCTTTATTCGAATTGAGTTTCTATGAATCTGTGTCAGCATTTGCATTTCATGCATTATGGTACCGCCATAGTACCAGCATCATGTTTTTGATTCTGCTTTGATTATCATTTCAGTTTCGTGTTCCGGTCAGCGAGGTTCACCAGCCACTAATGGAGCGTGACTGGACCATTTAGCTTGGAATACCAGGTGAGTGGAATGACATCTTCAGATACATAGGTTGTGTCTCTTAAACTTATATCGGTTTTTGTTGTGTCAGCATCTTTGCATGTAATTTGGAAATTACTAAATGATCGGTAAATCCTCAAATTTGACTTATGTGGAAAACCCGTTTCTGAAATGTATTACTCGTCGTAATAAATGTTTTGTTTGGATTTTTGATGATTTTTGAAATAAATATTATGTTTTAATATTTATTAAGGTTGCAGTAACAAACCCTGTGTTTTGAATTTTAAGGTATTCGTTATTTAGAAAATATTCTATTTGGATTTAAGAATATTTTCTGCAAGATGTGTTTGTTTTTGGAATTAAGGGTATTTCGGAATAAATACTCTGTTCA
>CAODLS011165487.1:0-14972 GCA_948243855.1 Flueggea neowawraea
GTAACAGCTTTAAAAGAAAGGGTTTTCAGAAGTTTTAAAGTATTTTAAGATGTTTTGTTTGAAACCTTTGTTAAAGCAAAAGGTTTTCGAAAGAATCTTACTTGGGTTTTAAAACATTTGAGTTTTAGTTATTTTGAAAATATTCTAGAAAATAATGCCTACGTGGCAAAGTTTTGAACTCTGACAAGAGTTTTTGGTAAAGAGTTTTGGATTTTTTTGAAATACTTAGTACAACCTAAAAGGGTTTTGTTTTGAAAGCTCCGATAAGATAAAACGGTTTTTGAAAGGTTTTGCTTTAATTTTGGAAAGCATTGCAGCTTTAATAAGGTTTGAAAATATTCTTTAAAGATTCTGGTTTAGTTCCAGAAGCATTTCGTGCATGCTGTTTGCTTTGGTTGCAACGTTTTCGAAATGTTTTCTTAGGAAATCATACTATGTATATAGTGTATATGTATGTATACCTATTGTATACTGCATTTGTTAGTTTTTCAATGGTTTTCAAACCAGTCTTTGTGAGGCACGTGTGAGGCAATCTAGAGTGTTGTCCCTCACTCACAGGGTTTAACCCTTTTTCTTTGTTTGTTTTGTCCATGTTATTATCATCTTGCAGGTGACTCTGGGGAATTATGTTCATTGGCTTTTGATGCTCAGTGAGGGATTCTGATGTTGCGGTCAGTGCCCTTTTGACCGTGCTCATTAGTATGATTTGTTAGATGCTCCACACCGGGTTCCTATGGGATGTGTTATGTTTCTGTTATTGTTTCAGACATTTCAAATGTTTAATTTGAAATAATTTATGCACTTAATATTATATATTTTTTGTTTTTAATAAACAAATATTATACTTTTATTTGCTTTTCATATTTCTTTAAATATGATATTTGGGTAAAAGTTCTGTACTGTGGAGGCTTGTGCGAGATGGACTGGGCTCTCATAGACGATTCACCTCTTACGCCGGTCATGGTCTCGAAAATTGGTCGTGACACATATCTCCTCCCTTTAACCTAAATAAAGCAAAAACAAATAATAAAGAAAAAAATAAATTGTATACAACTATTAGATTTAACCATTAGTGAAAATAGTGTGTACAGTGTTTGTCACACCCTGTCTAGTCATGTATCCCTATTGAAACATGTAATTATATTTATAAAATATATGTTTATATACATCATTCATATTAAAAGGTACATACAAAAATTTTTGAACATAACATGTAAATATATTTAACAAATTTATAGGGAACATTCTAAACTTCCTTTCAAAACTTTATGTACAATGACGATAAAATGCAAAGGAGCGAGTGTGGGACCCAATCGGATGACCTGTGTTCCATATATATAAGTCAATCAGCCTCACGCTTGATCAACTTCCAAAAACTATAAAGTTAAAAAACCTGGAAAAATAATAGCATTTGATATGAGTCGCTACTCAGTGAGAGAAACTCTCGTCGATAAAATCACAGCAAACAGAATACGCATCCAATATACATATTAATCATACAATATGCAATGTTGCAAGTGAATACACTTTTCAATTTCACTTTGGAGTTTGGCCAAAACACAATAAGTCTCAACCCAGGTCTACGGAGACATTTAGTAAGTCGGTTGATGGTCTTTGAACTATAAGATACTTGAAGTCTCGATCTTTGAACTATATGAAAATTAAGTCTTGAATCATTTGGGCTATATGAGACATTGAGTATCTATTCATTTGAGCTATAAGAGACGTCTCAAATCATTTTATTTGACTATAAGAGAACTTAAACATGTTGGTCAAGTCCATCTTTTAAACCGATAATGCAAGTAACATATACCAGTCCAATTTTTAATTAAACTAAGAAAGATATCTATAACTATAAATTATATCATGGGTATCTTTTTGCATAAGGCAAGCCAATTCATATTACGAGCATTTAACTATAACAGATTCACAAATAGTTCATATATCAAACACGTGTCACTTGTAAACAATGCCAGATATCTCATATATTTTCATGTATAGTAAGCAAATTATTTCATGTAATCATATATGCACATATCAAGACATTTATCATAGTCAACATATTTCATTTCACATAGCAAACAAGTGGAAACACCTCCAGTTTCTACTCACCTAGGCCTCTGATATACGTGTCAAGTACTGAGGACTTCTAGTTTTCCAATCTATGAGTATTTGGATCCTCCAACTATATACAATATTAAAATTATGTTTATCAATATCAAAGACACTTTTCTCTAAAATTACAAATTAATCCCTTAAATACAAAGTCTTTCAATTTAGTCCCTATATCTAGCGAATGACCCATTTATTTGGATTTAGATAATCTATAAGCCAATTACCTCTATAAATTATGAGGATCTGTTCTACTTTTCTTCTTTTCTTCTTAGTGTTCTGTTCTAAGAGTATTCAGCTTGATCACTATCGTTGAAAATTTATCGAACAGTCCCTGTAGTAAACTTATAACTTAATTCCAACCGAACAATCTATGTTCAATTCAACATTCCAAGAGTTAAAGATTTCCAATAAAATTATTAAAAATTTTATATGAAATTAAACATCCTGATATTTCTTTTAATATAAAGCATGAATCCCAATTCATTTTGTAGAATTTACAGTGAATTATTGAAATTAGACCAGTTTCTGTTCTATTTCTTCTTCAGGACAGATTTGGCATCAATTAGTATTTCAATCATAATTCATTAATTTCGGGACCAAATTAAGCTCTGTAAATTTATTAAGAAACTAAAAGCATGTATCTTTCTAAAGGTATAAATAATGTTGTCTAAATCCATATATACAAGATTCCGTAAATTTAGAAATCCAGATAATAAGCTAGAACTTGACAGAAAGACCTTTCCTTAGTTTTTTGTTCATAGTTTCAATTGTACAAATCCAAATCAAGTGAGGTTTGTTGATTTAGAAACTATATTTACATTTATTGATTTTTGAAAAATAATAAAACCTAAATAATTACACATAAATCTCGGTATAATTTATAACTGAACCTAGAATCAAGATGTATCCAGTACAACAACTAATATGACTAGTCTTATCTAAACATGTATAACTCCTTACACACATGGATTTAAACTGTTTCCTTTTACATTCAATTATAAGAAGTGTTTTATACAACTTTCATGTTTTAGACGTTTCCAATTGGTGTCCCTAAGGTTCCCAAAATCAGCTTACAAACTGGATGTTCCTACTGAATCTGAAATCTGAACAGTTCGTACTCTTTTGATCATAACTACCAAACTACGAACAATTAGCTCAAACTGTTTTACAGGAATATATAAGACACATAAATATACAAGTTTTCTTCTTTGAGTTCCCTGAAAATCCGTCTCTAACAACTTCAAAAATTGGAGGCAAACAGACTATTGTAAGGAGTTCTTAAAACCACAGAATTACCTTCAGCTTGTTCTAGCTTGAATGCTATAATGAAAAGAGATTTTCTGTGCGTGTGAGTTATCTTTGACAGAATTTTGGGACTATAAGGTTGGTTTTGTGCTGTGAGTAAAGTTTGGACAGAAGAAGTGTTTGAAGATATTGTAATGAGAATATAAATAACGGTGGTTTATTCTTATCTTGCTTATCAAGATAATTTGCCGACTCCCTTTTCCTTTTTATTTTTTCATTACATGAACTTGTTTGATAAGTGAACATGTGTTAATCATGATTCAAGAACGCGGAGGCTATTTATGTTCTGTAATTTGTTAGGCAACAACTGTGGGTGCAATTTCCATACTATAAACACATTACATACTAATGTTTCATATTTGTCACATTTCTTTGTTTCCACTCTTTTTAGCCCCTCTCTTATTAGTGGTTCATACATTTTATTCAATACTTCAATCTTTTCAACTCCATTTGACATACATTAATAATAAGATTTCAACTCTAATCGTAAATTCAAGACTATAAATTTGATCGACATTTGTTGCGACTACGTGATTGTGCCTAAAAATTATCTTTTAACTAACTACACAAGTATTCATCTTTCTATTTTAATTATAAACATATGAAATGTATTGTATATGAAAATGCTTATGCAATGCATGTATCAATAAAATATATGCAATGCATGCTAATTTCGGGTTGGGGTGTTACATGCTCCCCTCCTTTAAATAATTTCGTCCATGAAATTCAATACCTGGTTTTTCAAACAAGTGCAGATATCGACATCTCATATTCTCTTTCGTCTCCCTTGTAGCTTCTTTTCTCAAATGATGTCTCCATAATTGTACTATATCGTCCAGTTCTGACTTATCTTTTGTAGCATTCTGACCAATCCCGATTTGTTTCGATTGGTTTCGATCCTAACCTTTGATGTTTGAGGTATTGATCTTGTATTTGAGGATGTTAATGATGTTATTCATGTAAGGTTTGATGTTGTTAAGTCTCGGGAATGGTCTAGTGCGTGTCTGGAAATAAAGAAAATCAAGTGGAGCATTTTTGGCAAGCCTTACATACTTTAGGCATAAGGCTAACGTACGTAAGTTGCATTTGTGCTCACGTACATGAGGTGACAAGGTCACGTATGTGAGCTAGAGCTTGGACATACATGAGGTCGTGTTTTCTTTCGGATCTAAAGCTTCTAGACACGAATTTTGACCATGTTGACGTACGTGAGTTGCTTCTAACGTATGTGAGATCATTCCTCACATAATTTAACCTTTGATTCACGTACGTGAGCTTCCATTTTCTATATAAACGTAAACCCCGACCGTTTCGTTCGTCATTTGCATTTTTGGTTCTCTCTCAACTTAAGATCGATCTTATCTCTTCCTGCTTGTTACTCATCCATTCCTAAACATCTCAGGAGGTAAGAATCACGTCTTTTCTTCCGTTTAACTTTTGTTTTATGCATTTAATTCGTAATCGAATTTTGGACGAGTTGAACTAGGGTTTCAATTCTGGGATGATTTGTGATGTTCTGATATTAGAGGATGTTAGAATAGGTTAAAGGGGACTTGAATGAATATGAATCAAGCTTTAAATCAAAAGATTTGGTCAGTTTTGAGAATGGGTTAAGGTTTGGACGGATTTTGTGGATTTTTGAGCGATTTTGAGTTGTTTTGGAGAAACCAATTGTGGATTTAAATTCCTGAGGTTGAGTATAGTTGATTTGAGTGGGTTGGAACATCAGGTTTCGAGCTTTTTGGGTTTAGGGACATTTTTGTGTAGTTTTCTGTCACAAAGACCAATTCTGATATTTGTGTACTTGGGACTAGTTCAGTTATTTTCCATATTAGGGGTCATATTTGAATTTTAAAGGTTTAGGGGTCAAGTTTGAAATTTCTGAGAGTTTGAGAGTTCTATTTGAAATTCTGACTGCCTGAAGGACCCAATAGTAAATTTTGAAAATTTTGAGGACTATTTCATAATTTTATAAGGTTGGGGACTAAAACATAATTTTACAAAAATTCAAGGCTCCAACTAGTTTTTCGTATCGATTCTGATTTTCATGACGAGACCGATAGATCTTCGACCAAAGTAGGATTTCGACATCGTCCTAGGATCTGCATTTGCATATCATGCATTCGATACCGCCACAGTACCAGTGTTTGATTCTTATAATTGTGATGTTTGTATATGTTTCAGCTTCCTCTGCTTATCAGCAGGATCAACCACCTGCTAGTGATGCTTGACTGAATCCTTAGCTTCGGATACAAGGTGAGTGAAATGACACCTTCAGACACATAGGCTGTGTCTCTTAAATTATATGTTTTTGTTGTGACACACATTTCTCTAAAATTGGAATAATAATGGCTTGGCTAATTAATAATCTGAATTATGTGATTATTAATAATCAATTTTCATTTTTGATAAATAATATTTATATGGTTTATAAATATTTTCTGCAAATTAATTTAGTCTTAGATTTTGAATATTTATATAAGTTATATAAATATTCTTTGTAAAATAATTTTTTCTCAGATTGTGTGCTAGTTTTACACACACACACACTTATATATTTTCGGTATGAGACACATGTGCTACGTAGGGTAAACATAGTCTTTAGTAGACCAATGCGCAGTCAAGACCCAGGTACCAGGGTTTGTGGTAGCCGTGTGTCTGGTGAGACATAAGTACTCAGTATCAGTATGGTGACGAAGTTCACCCTTATCATATTTATCTGTCAGTTTTAGGTTCCATATCAGTTTTAGCTATAAGATATATGATATACATTTTTGCGTGTTGTTTGCTTTGGTTGCGAACGATTTCAAAATGAGTTTTCGAACTTTATTTCAGTATTAGTGTGTATGTATATATACACTTATATTTGCATGCGATATTTTTGAAATGGTTTTCAAAAACAGTTTTTGTGAAAGCTGGTGCCACTCTAGAGTGTCGTTTTCTCACTAGGGATTCTTACCCCTTTTTATTCTGTTTCTTGTCTATTTCTTTATCTTATTTCGCAGGATTATCTTTTTCGCATTCAACAACCGTTTGGCATCCTTGCACCTAGTGAGGCATTCTATCGATAATGAATGCCCTCTTGGTTTAGGCTCCTTTTGTTTTTAGTTAGAGTTCTACACCAAGATGTTGTTGGGTTACCGTATCTATTTTGACTTTTGGATTTACACTTACTCTTTATTACATTTTCATACTCATCCGATATTATGATTTCATTTTGTATAAATAATTATATATACATACATATGATTTCATTATATATTGTTATTATATTTTACAAATGTTTGATAACGGTTTTTATTAAATAACTTGGGTAGTGTTTCTAATTTTTCGAGACTTGTGTGAGATTGATCGGGCTCCCACAGACGGTCTGCCTTGCACAGACGGTCATGGTCTGAAAACGGGTCGTGACAATAATACTTTTACTAAAGGGATTTCTCAATTCCTCACTTGTTTCATCTTGTGGCTGATAATTTCAAATGGTACCTCAACATAAATTAAATTCTCAGCAACTTCAATCGGTTGATCACTCAACACATGAGTAGGATCTGATCTGTATCTTCTAAGCATGCTCACATGAAATACATTATGGATCTCGAATAACTCTGGAGGCAATGTCAATTTATACGCTAATGGCCCAACTCGTTCCAATATCTCATACGGACCAATATAACGAGGATTTCATTTACCTTTCTGGCTAAACCGAATGACTCATTTCCAATGTGATACACGAAGGAAGACTTTTTCGTCGACATTGTACTCCATTTCTCTTCGATGTTGATCTGCAAAACTCTTTTATCTATATTGAGCCACCTTAAGCTAACTTTTCACTATGTTTATTTTCTCAATGGTTTCTTGAACTAGTTCAGGTCCTTCAAGAATTCTCAAACCTTCTTCATCCCAAAATATTGAACTTCTACATTTCGTACCATACAATGCCTCATAAGGTGCCATTCCAATGCGACTGTGATAATGATTATTATAAGCAAATTCCATAAGCAATATATAGTTGTCCCATGGACCCTAAAATTCAAGTACCCAAGCTCGCATCATATCTTCTAATGTTTGTATTGTCCTTTCTGTTGGAGAATTTTTGGTCTATACTTTGGTTGAGTTGGGAGAGCGGAAGCGAGTTGATGTGAGAGAGAAAAAAACACCAAGATTTATAATTGTTCAGTCAACCATGCCTACGTCCACTACCTAAGTCTCACTTAGAATTTCCACTATATCGAAGATTGATTCTGATTCAATTCAACAAAGCCTTACAACAAGGTTGATTGCGGCTCACACCTTTAAGGACAACAAGGTTGATTACGGCTCACCCTTCCAAAGCCAACAAGGTTGATTATGGTTCATCCTTCTAAAGCCTACCCAAGGTTGATTCCCGACTCAAACCTCTAAATCCATACAATGTTATTTTCTCTAGGTTCATAACAAACATTTCCCCACTCTCAAAATGAATACAAAAATATGAAAGCTTTATGCTATGAGTACGCTCTTGATCTTCTCTCTAGCTTGAATTTGGTGTTTTGGGGTTGATGGAATGAAGAAAATGTTTGAGACATGAAATCATATGATCATTCATGTTTTTCTGCCCTTCCTTGATGTATTTATAGGATTCTCATACCATATGACCGTTGGTAAAGTGAAACTAGCCATTGGAGTCTTCTGGACCATTTGAAACGTACGTTATAGTTGCAAGACGTACATTGATCATGATGATTTCTAGTTCATGTACATTGTTCTTCTTCTAACATACGTTGATCATGTTTCTTTCTAGATGACGTATGTTATTTGTGGGTAACGTATATTGCTTTGCTCCTTAACATACGTTATGCATACATAACTTACATTATTTGCTCCTTTATCATTTCAGTGACTTCTGTTTGCATTGTGTCTTTTCTTCACGTACATTGGCACTCATATAACGTACGTTAAGCACCTGTAGAGCCTTGTTTCGCAATTCCAAGCTTTCCAGCGTGTTCCACCTCAAGTCAAACACTTTGCACTTTATCAAAACCTTTTATTCATCATCAAACATGAAAGGATCTTAATGTTGATCACCCTTAATCCAATACTTTCTGATAGTCCATTTGTCTAATGGTGGAAAGCTATAGTAAATCTCAGTTTAGTTCCCAAAGCTACTTATAAACTTTCCCAGAAACGTGAAGTGAACCATAGATCTCTGTTAGATACGATAGACAAAGGAACAACATGCAGTCTTACAATCTCATCAATGTACTTCCTAGCTAATTGTTCAAGTGTAATACCCCATTTTATTGGAACAAAATGTGCTGATTTTTTAAGCCTGTCTACGATTACCCAAACTGCATCATTTTTCCTTAACATCTTAGGCAATTCTATGAGAAAATCCATCGTAATATTTTCTCATTTCCATACTGGTATTTTCAAAGGTTGAATTTAACCTGCTAGAGCTTGGTGTTCAGCTTTAATTTGTTGACAGACCAAACATTTTGAAACAAATTCAGCAACATGATTTTCATCCTCAGCCACCAATAATGTGCTCGCACTGAATGACACATCTTTGTTGCTCCAAGATGCATTACATATGTCGCATTATGTGCCTCATCCAAAATTTTGCATCGTAATCCATCAACATTCGGGACACATAATCTACCATTTAACATCAATATATCCTCTATAAATGTAAAAGAAATATCCTTTCCTTCCTTGACCTTTTCAGTAATATTTAATAATTTTAAATCTTGATGTTGTGCTTCTTAGATTCTTTATTTAAAAACAAGCCAAATTTTCAGTGTAGCAAGTAAAGCTCCATAAGTATCTATGCTTAAGTCAACATTTAAAGTCTTCAAATCAATCAATGAGAGTAAATAGGATACCTGAATACATGCTAGACTGTTACCAGCTTTCCTGCTCAAAGCATCGGCGACCACATTTTCCTTCCCTGGATGATACTCAATCGTACAATCATAGTCTTTTAACAATTCTAACCATCTTCGTTGCCTCAAATTCAATTCCTTCTGTGTCATCAAATATTTTAAACTTTTATTGTCAGTGAAGATTTGGAAGGTTCCTCCGTATAGATAATGTTGCCAGATCTTTAGTGCAAAAACTACAACTGCAAGTTCCAGATCATGTATTAGGTAGGACAATTCATACGGTCTCAACTAACGAGAAGTATAAGCAATCTTTTTTCCATATTGCATTAACACACAACTAAGACCCTGATGTGATGCATCACTATATACCACGAAACCACCAAAACGATAAGGTATCGCTAATACTGGTGCTAATGTCAAATGCTTCTTTAATTCATCAAAACTCTTCTGGCATGTATCTAACCATTGAAAAGGAACATTCGTCCTTAAAATTTGGTTAATGGTGCTGCCATAATAGAAAACCCCTCAATAAACCGACGATAATATCCAGCTATGCCAAGGAAATGTCGCATTTCTGAAACGCTCTTTGGTGATTTCCATTTAATAACTACTTCAACTTTCTTTGGATCTGCCTCAATACCACGGCTAGAAACTACATGGCCCAAGAAAACAACATGATCTAACCAAAAATCACACTTGCTGAGCTTAGCATACAACTATTTTCCCTCAAAGTTTGCAACACAATTCGCAAACGTTGTTTATTCTCATCTCGACGCTTAGAATAAATCAGAATATCATCAATGAACACAATGACAAACTGGTCGAGGTAAGATTGGAATGCCTTATTCATCAAAACCATAAATGTTGTTGGAGCATTGGTTAGTCCAAATGGCATCACTAGAAACTCATCGTGACCATATCCTAAATGCAATCTTCAGAATATCATCTTTTGAAATATTTAATTGATGGCAACTTGATTGTAAATCAATCTTAGAGAACACTTTAGCACCTTGTAACTAATCAAAAAAGTTATCAACTCGTGGCAAAGAATACTTGTTCTTTACAGTCACCCGGTTGAGTTGCCGATAATCAATATACAAATGTAAAGTTCCATCTTTCTTTTTCACAAATAGTATAGGAGCACCCCATAATGATATACTCAATCTAATGTACCCTTTGTCGAGCAATTCTTGAATTTGATTATGTAACTCTTGTAATTCCATTGGTGTCATACGGTATGGTGGAATAAATATCGAAGTTGTCCCTGGAACAAGCTCAATGGTGAATTCAGTCTCTCTATCTGGCGGTAATCCTGGAAAATTGTTTGGAAATACATCAAGAAATTCTCAAACCATTGGAATTGTTTCAAGTTAACCTGAGTAGTTGTAGTATCCATCACATGGACTAAGTAAGCTGTTCAACCTTTTCGAATCAACTTGAATGCCTGAACGGGCAAAATTAAACAAGAAGGTACAATTTGGCGCTTGCCATGAAAAACAACTCTTGTTCAATTTGAGGGTTCTAATAGTACTTCCTTGGTATAACAGTTAACCACATCATGATAATGAGATAAACAATCTATACCGAAAATCACATCAAACTCTCGAAAGGTCAAAATTATCAAATCAATAGGCAAATTAGTTTCCCCAATTCTAATATTGCAATCACGATAAACTCGATCCACTACTACCAAGTCTCCCAGTGGTGTGCTTACACTTAATTTGGAGCCCAACAAAGTATGGTTATCATGCAAATGTGAAGCAAATGTTGATGAAATAAATGAAGGTGTTGAACCAGGATCAATTAAAGCAAAAGCTTCATGATTATAAATAAGAACTTTACTGGTAACAACTTCAGGAGCTTGAATTGCTTCCTAACGTGTCATGGCAAACACTCTTGCTTGAGTTTGGGGCCTAGAACTCTGTGCCTTAAATATTCCAACACCTATACCCATACTTGTGGATCTACCATGGCCTCTACCTCTGTTAGCAGCACTTCCCGCTCCACTCACCATAGGTCTTTCTACCATGCGCTCAAACGTAGTTCATCCAACTGTTATATTTTGAGGACAATCTCGATAAAAATGATCAAATGATCCATACAAATAACAAGAACTAGTCTTCATTTGAATATCCTCCTAAGTGTTTTCTACCATAATAACTGCATACTGGTTGAGAACTAGTAGCAACTCCACGGCCTCTCCCTCTAGAGGTGAGAGATCCTGACTTGCCACCTCTAAAACTCGAGGTATGAATATTTTGGTGACCATTTGATAAACTACTAGTCTCTCTAATAGGATTACACCATCCTCCCTTTATGAAGAATAAGAACTCTTACCTTTCTTTTTATAACCTTTCTGTTTGGATTGTCACAGCTCGAAGTTTAGCATAACTTTTCAAGTCTGTAGTCGTAAGCTTGTAACGGATTAAATACTTAAGACCTTCTTCAAATTGCTAACATTTATCCTTATCAGTGGCAATAAGGTTCAAATCATAAGCTGACAATTGATTAAACTTTATCTCATATTCAGCAACAAACATGTTTCCCTACTTTAGGTTCAAAAAATCCCTTTCATTTTTCATCTTTGAATATATCAACGGCGTAATTATTCTTGAACTTCTGAACAAAATCTCCTGAAGTCAACACGTAAGGATATACCTGACTATTGGGAAATATCTGCCACCAAGTCCAAGCTGCACCCTGTAATAATGAAGTGGCATAATTATATCTTTCTTATGGGGTACTATACATTTGATTTAGAATCCTTTCTATACGTTTAAACCATGTTTCCATAACAAAAGGATCGATTGTACTGAAGAACTCTTCAACACCCTGTTTTCTCAGTTTATCGTATCGCCTACTTGGCCTCTCATAGGCTCTTGGGATAGGAGATCGTTGAGATCAATCCTTTCTCTATGATTAGGTGAGGCATATGATGCACTATGAGAGTGATATGAATCAGTTGGAAGCTCTCTCCTCAGTTGATCATGGTAGTCACCATGATCACTTGCTTCTAAATGTCTACATGAAAAAGACATAAACATGTTACTATGCAATGTTATACCATGATAATGTATGCATATCCCCGATGAATCAAATCCCCACTCTGATACCACTAAATATGTCACACCCTGTCATGTCATGTATCCCTATTAAAACATGTAATTATATTTATAAAATATATGTTTATACAGATCATTCATATTAAAAGGTACATACAAAAATTTTTTAACATAACATGTAAATATATTTAACAAATTTATAGGCAACACTCTAAACTTCCTTTCCAAAGCTAAATTCACTATTTTCTCTATTTTTTGAATTTAACAATAAAATATTAATTAATTAGTTGTAAAGTGGATCATTATACAAGTTTCAAGACAAATTAATGTACAAATCGAAATAAAATATAATATACTAGTCTTATAATACCAAAAGATTGTGCCACCTCAGTAACCACCTATCCAAAGGTCAAAGTATTGTTTTTTTATTTTAATTTAAGAATTAAAAAGTCTAATGGAATGGAAAGTGGCAAAGTAAACACTAGAAAAATAACTACTGGAAAAAATAATAAAAATAACTAAGAAAATAATAAACAACGTTTAACATTGAAAACAAATAAGACAAAGAAAATTTTATAAGAAGTGCAGTTCAACATGATAATATCAAAAAGATTGAATGTGAAAATCCAAGAGCAAGTTAATTGACTTTAAAAAAATAAATTGATGTAGATGTGAACGTTAAATTAAGGCTTTTAAAATTAGTAAATATGTAGTATAAAATAAACAAGAAATTACTAACAATAAATGTTTATTGGGTTTTTTTTTGGAATAAAATATCTATAACTGACGAAACCGAAAATGTTGGCAAAAAGGGGATAATCAGAAAGTTAAAACTTACAAATATTTATTAATAGTAAAATGAACTATAATCCCATGCATATACTTGGATTGTAAGGAGAGCAATTTGAGTATAGCAAAAATGGGCATGCAAACCTATCAATGCATAGTTGTAAAAGAGAGACTATAGAGTTTGCGATAAAAATCAAGTATAAACGTAAACATAATAATAAGAATAAACATGCTAACATTGTCAATGTTTACTTCTAAAATACATAAATAATGGAGAAATGCAGAATAAAAATTAATTTTAAAGAAATAAAGAAAATACAAATATTAAAGAGAGCAAATAGACTGATAAAGTAAATGTATGAGCAGCGGCTTAGAGAAAATGAGGAAACAAAACATAAATTAAGAAAACATAGAGAGAGTGAGAGGAAATAAGAGAATGAAATATGAATTAAAAAAATGGGGAGAATGAGAATAGAAGATAAGAAAAATACAGAAAAATATAGGTAAAACCCAAAAATAGAATAAAAAGAGCAAACAAAGAAAAGAAGAGCAATATATTGGGATTTGTGTATGTAGTACAATAAGTAGATTTGACAACTTTAGGTGCAAAGATAATGAAGTAATGTAGTAAATATTAAATTATATAATGTAATGAAATAAAAATATTTTACCCTAAAAAATTATCATAGCACAAAAAAATATTATGAAAAGGTTAATGTTTGCTAAAAGTTTGGGAATATTGAAGATGGATAAAAAATAAAAAGAAAAGTTAAATGTAAGTATAGTTTTTAAACAAGAGTACAATATTGCAGGAAATTAGGAAAAATATGAAAAATGTGTATATTGAATGTAATACCCCGTTCAATTTCGATTTGAGATTCTGAATTGGGGTTGTTTTGGGAGGTCGATGATTGATCTTAGTTTGATATGTTTGTTTCAAAAGAAATTCGTCCTAATTTCTTTTGATGGGGGAAGTATGTAATATCTCGTACTTTCCAATTATGATTCCTGTAGTTTTTTAGTGTGACATTCAGGACTTTTGGAATATCAGTGGATGGTATTTGATGTTTATGATGAAATCATGTTAGGTTGGATGTTGTTAGGTGTTGGAAATGATTCGGGACGAGTTCGGTAGCAAAAGAAGTCAAGAAGGGAGAAACAATGCATCTTACATACGCAAGGTTAAGCCTAACGTACGTAAGGCAGTAGCACTCACATACGTAAGAAAGAGGTGTCACGTACATAAGCTGGGCTTTCAGGATGATTCAAATACGTGAGATTTGGGGGTTGACGTACGTGAGGTTGGGTCTGGTGCGTCTAGAATTGATTTTGAGCCCCCGATAACGTACGTGACATGTTCATACACGTACGTAAAGGTGCCCTAACGTACGTGAGATATAGATTGACGTACGTGAGGCATGTTTCAAACACCTTTAAAAGCATTCAATAAACCTGACTTTCTCATTTACTACTCTCCCCAATCACTCAAAACTCTCTTAACTCGTCTGGGACTTTAGGGCTTGGTTCGTCCATCATCCATAACCATTTTAAGAGGTAAGATTACATCTCTTTCTTGGATTTAACATCTCTTTCATGCATTAATCCATAAAATCCGTTTTAGCCAAATGGGTCTTGAGTTCAGATTTTTGAATGATTCTGAGTTAATGGATGCTAAGTGTTGTTAGATTAGAGTTCATTGAGGTTAAAGGAACATGTTTCCAGCCTTGAATCTTCAGATTTGATGATTTATTGTGTGGGCTAGGGTTATGTTCGGTTTTGATGATTTCTAGAGCGATTTAGAGTTTGTTTGATGAAATTGATGAAGGATTAATGTTTATGA
>CAODLS011165583.1:0-13748 GCA_948243855.1 Flueggea neowawraea
TAATTGTAAAAAATAACTTTGAGAAATGTAGAAAACGTAATTGTAATAATAAAATGTATAAATAATTAATAAGAGTAATTTATAGAAAAATAAATTTTTGAGAGAGTGTAGAAGAGATTGAGATTGAGAGAGAAAAAATGGTGTAAAATTAGTAAGAATGAGGTGAGGTATTTATAGAATTGAAAAAAAAATCCGTTGGAACCGCCGGTTCCAACGGTTAGAACCGGCGGTTTCAACGGTCCAGTGAATCACCGGTTCAAATTGCCGATTGAACCGGCAGTTCGACGGTTTTTAAAATGTGGAACCGGAACTTAAACAGTAATCCGCCGGTTTTAGTCAGCCGATTCCTATTCCGGTTCTGGTTTTGATCAATTTTGACCGGTCCGATTTCAGTTCGGTTCCACGCTTTCGGTTCCAATTTTACAACTCTATCCAATATGACTAACACACATCACAACTGCAGAAACTCGTCTGGTTAACCCGCTCTCTTCGCTCTCAGCTCTCCTCAGTCAAATCACAACATCTCCAACCTCCGACACGTACCATCGTCAAATTACAGATAAACCTCTCTCTCTCTCTCTCTCTCTACACAGATATAAATTGCTCGATTATGCTCAATATCCTCCTCGCACCTTCGACACTCTCTCTCACCTCCTCCCTCACCTCCAAGTCTCTCCACTCTCACTCTCTTCCTTCCTCGTCCCGTCATGCCTCAGGTACTTCGTCTAACCTTTCCGCATTTCATATTTCTCTGTTTCTTCGGCAATCTCTAATCGTCATGTTGTCCCTTTTTTTTTTTGCAGAGAAGAGGTGCGCATAGTAGAGAACAAGAGTTGAAAGCTAAAACGACAACGTCTGCTTCTGTGTCCACGTCACCGTTTGATGAGAATGTGACTAGTAGGATTGGTAGTTTGAGTATAGCGGAAGGTAGTGGAGAAGCAATGGTGTTCCGCCGTTGCAACAGTCGGTGCAATCTGGTAGTGTCCTGACGGGTCAGGTGATTCCTAAGGCGTATGGAACAGTGAGTGGAAGTACCGATGTGGAGGCTGAGAAAACGGCGTCGGCTGGTTTGAGTCAGTTGTTTAAGAGTAATTTTTTGGAGAATTTCAGTGTGGATAATTCTACGTATTCGGAAGCTCAGATTAGAGCTACTTTCTATCCCAAATTCGAAAACGAGAAGTCTGATCAGGAGGTGTGATTATTCTTTTGTTGACAGTTATAGCCTGATTTGATTAGTTAATTGATCGGTTTCATGTAACTTTTGTTTGGTTTAATTGATTGGCTGATGAAATGTTGACAGATTAGGATCAGAATGATAGAGATGGTATCTAAAGGACTTGCTACCTTGGAGGTATGAGAGAATGTTTTGTTTGCGAAGAAAGAGATTAGCTTGAGCTGCTATTTGGTTTTTTCGTGCTTTAAAAACTGTGCTTAATTGTGGTTAAGTGCTTTCCAAATATAGAATTTGTTGCCATTTTCTTCTTTGCCAGAACTTCTGTTACTTGATTTGTGGTATTTGGGAATGAAATTGTTCACTTATTGATTTTATTGGCACATATTTCTGCAGGTTACACTTAAGAATTCAGGGTCTCTTTTTATGTATGCGGGCCATAAAGGTGGAGCATATGTACAATTACTACATCCTTTTGCTTCATCTCCATTTTCTATCTATGTTGATTTGGTGTTTCGTAAACTACTTAAATTATCGTCTTAATATGATTAGTGGTTTCTCTGTGAGAGTTACTGAATATGTTGCTTACTGATAATAGTTTTTCAAATTTAGTTGTACTGCTGTTGGTGTCTTTGTTCTTGGACGAATGTTTCATGAGGCATGGGGACCTGCAGCTGCAAAAAAGCAAGCAGAGTTCAATCAATTTCTTGAGGTGACTTTGGGTGGAATTGATAGAAAATACAAATTATATTTTCCAGAACTTTTATTTTCTTTCTTATCCAGTGAAACCCTATTTGATCATAAAACTTTGCAAACACTGTGTGTGTGTCAAATTTATGCATTTGACTTTTTGTGGATATGCACTCCATCAAGTTTCAATTTAAATCTTCATTTAGGATCACTTTTTTCAGTTGTACAGCTGGATATTAACTTCTGCTTACTTGGAAGAAATGCTATCATATTTTATGCATGTTTCTTGTTTATGTTGATTGTGCTAATTATTGGAGTAAAATGCAATTTTTTCTAATTGTTTAAATTGGTCTTACTGCTTAAACTTTTCTATCAGAGGAACCATATGTGTATATCAATGGAACTGGTAACTGCTGTTCTAGGAGATCATGGGCAGCGTCCACGGGATGATTATGGTATGGTCTTCCTCATTTTTCAACTTACTTTCTACAACTGTATCGTGTAAGGTCTAAACAATATAGAATGTCAACCCATGCATTTGAAGGTGGGAAGATATGCATAGTTACTTTTCTATAGATATGATTTTGAATTCATATGAGATTTAGATTTAGTGTACATGTTCACTCAATTTGTTTGAACTGTCTTACTTAGTTGTCTAATTTAAGGGCATTAAAATTAGGGAATTTGTTTTAATGTTGAAGAATCTAATTTTACAGTTTCTAATCTCAAAGGTTCATTCTTTTTTCATATATTGAGTCTCTTTTAAGACATGACTATGTTCCAATATGGGTCAATAAGGGTATTCATCTTTTACACAATATGGGAGGTGATGCAGGATGCGTCAAACGATTATGCTTAAAGTTATTCATCTTTTACACCATACGTTATTCATCTTCCCCTGTTTATGTGTCTATCTGTAGTAATTTATCTAACTATTACAATTTTTATTTTTGTGCCCACTTCTTTGTTGCAGCGGTTGTGACTGCAGTCACAGAATTGGGCAACGGAAAGCCAAAGTTCTCCTCGACCCCTGAATTGATCGGCTTTTGTCGGAAATGGTGTCTTCCAACAAATCATGTTTGGTTGTTCTCATCAAGGTGATGATCTAGAGTATGCATTTCCTAGCTGTTTTGGAGATATATTTCAGTTAGCCATCATCTTCAAAGTAATAACTTTTTTGGCTTTATGCAAAATAGTCTTTAAGTACAGATATGGACGACTTTGTTTTCGGAGAGATGATAATAACGAAAAATATTAGCTCAGCTTGGCATATGAGCATGAGAAAATCCAATTTGTATGAAATCTGATATGCAAAAAGTAAATAAGTAAATCGATAAGCAAAGAAAAGGCTAAAAATTTGATCTTTCTTTCACTCATTAGGTATAGAACTAACTATACTGCAATTGCGTATGTTATAATTGGTTGGAGCATGGTTGATTATTTTGAATAGGCAATAGGAATATGCTTGGCCAATTATCTTAGTTGCTTCTATTTGATTTATTAATGTCTAGATTCTTTTATTGTACATATGAGTAATTCATTTTGTTTTAATGGCTGTTCTGTGATGATGTTAACTGTTACATTGTATCAGAATCAACTCTTCATTTTTGTTCTCAATTTGAAATTTAAATGTGTTCTTGTGTAATTTGGAATACAAGTAATTTAATGAATATAGTATTATCAATCATAAAGAGTGTTTAGTTATTGCTCCTAAATATTTTTTCCTTCCTTTTTTGATGAAGGAAATCGGTTACATCTTTTTTTGCTGCATATGATGCACTATGCGAAGAAGGAACAGCCACCACTGTGTAGGGCACTTGATGAAGTTGTTGATATATCTGTACCAGGTTGAGGTTTATGTCAATTGTACTTTTTTACTTGAAAATTCAAAAACTTACATCATGCTTTTCCTGTGACACCATATGTGCGATAGTTGTGGTATTGTACTTCTAATTTCGTTGAAAATATGAATATTTAAATTTTATTTATAAATTTCTTGTTAGAGAAAATAAATAGCACATCCCACCTAAGGAATTGTGAAATCCAACATGTTCGCCACCTTCGCCCCCAGCTTGTTTGGCTCCTTCCTATTGTGACAGTCAAAATTGTTGCCAGCGCCAATTCAAGGAGAAATCATTTAATCTCTATGTGGTTTCCGGCTTAATTTTGTATCAATCTTTTGTTGGGAATGCTCAACTTTTCCATGCTTTGACAAGCATGAGCTGTTGGTTTGATTCTTTAAATACTTGCATGCTTTTCATCTACTTCATGGCTGTGCAGGTTCAAAAGACCATGTAGAGGTTCAAGGTGAAATCTTGGAGGGCCTTGTTGCTCGTATTGTAAGTCATGAGAGCTCAAAACACATGGAAGAGGTCTTGAAGGATTTTCCCCCTCCCCCAATCGAGGAAGATATGTTGTTTATTCTATGTATCAACTCTTGCACTCGAGAATTTTAGGCTATTTTGTCCGCAAACCATTTCTTGCTTTTGTTCTGGGTGGGGCCACTTTCCATTGTTTTGCTTAGATTTTTGATTTGCTTGTTTCTGCCTCCTATCTTGTGTTTTGCTTGTGCTCTGAATTCACTAAATTTCTTTACATTGATGGCATGGAATCTCTGAACTTCTAGCAGAAGACCAAGCACATTCCTTTTCTTAGTGTATGTTAGTGAAATCTATTTTGATAATTTGGAGAATGAAATTTTTTATTGGGCAAAATGTGAATTATATATCTTTTTGGAGTTCAAGATGACAAATCCCTTCAACTTTCCCATTTGTGGTTTTTTATTGGTAGCTGTACATTGGAGTTCTACTGGAATTGATGAGCAGTTAGAAATTTGTGTTAGCTGGCTATAACAAGGAGCAAAAGCAAAATATATGCTATTCACTCTTGCATTTTAGCATCATGTAAGGGAAAGGAATTCAGGGTCTTTCAGTAGGGGTGTTTATAATTATTGCGACTTTTGAAAAAGTTCATACCCCTATGCCTACTGATACAATTGTTAATGATAAGTATTCTGAATTTGAACATCGGGAATTCCATCTAATTCCTCTATGCTTCAGCCGGCCTTGACTTGGGACCAAGCCTAAGGGAACTTTGTGCTGCAAACAGATCAGATGAAAAACAGGTGACATCAATAGCTTGCGTCATCATGATACCAATTGTCGAAGAAGTTATACTGTTTTAGTATGTTATCCCTTTTTTTCACTTTGAGAAATATATTGCAGCAAATTAAAGCGCTCCTTGAGAGTGTTGGCACTTCTTTCTGTCCTGACTATTCAGACTGGTTCGGGATTGAAACTGGCGGTGCCCATTCAAGAAATGCTGACAGATCTGTAGTTTCAAAATTTTTGCAAGCTCATCCTGCAGATTTTTCAACAACTAAATTACAGGTTTGACATAGTGTATGCTTCATTTTTTTCTTTTTTCTCCATTTTTGTGGATGCAAAATATCAAATCTAACAGATGACATTCAATTCATTTTTTTGTTTTATGTTTTGTGAAATTTCTTTTTCCAAATTAATTTTATGTTAGGAGAGCACTTTGTGTGATGCTTTTTAATTCAAGCTCCTCTAAAATGATACCTTTCCACTTAACCAGGAAATGATTCATCTGCTGAGAGAAAGACGCTTTCCAGCTGCTTTCAAGTGCTACCATAACTTCCATAAAGCCGAGTTGACATCAAGTGATAATCTTTTCTGTAAGATGGTCATTCATATCCGTAGTGATTCAGCTTTCCGAAGATATCAGAAAGAGATGAGGTTTTGTTTGATTATTCTCTTCAATTTCTTCATTTTCAATCATTTATTAAACTGAAAACTATTATTTTGTCCTGTTTTGTGCATCTTTTTGCATCCTTCAACAAAAAGTTTTCTGTTTTCATGCTGTAGGCTCAAGCCAGGGTTGTGGCCCTTATATCGAGGTAAAGTCCTAAACGTAATAGTGTTTTATGATGCGTGGATTTCATTATGTTACTTTTGAAAGTTTCTGTGAGTTCAACACCATATTTAAATATTCGTGGTTGTATATGTAAAATCTAACTGTTCAAGACTACATGTGTTATATTATGTTTAGACTTGAATGAATTAAACGATGCTATATCATTTCGATGTTTCAAAATGTGTGCTCCTACTTATGATAGATTATATGGTATCGTTGGTTTCTTTGTTGGCCTAGGAGATTGAATCACATAGTTTGAGGTATATAAAAAATTTTAATGATTCTTTCTTTTGTTAATCAAATAACAGTTTCACAGTTCCATTCATTTAAGCTCGTCTCTGCTGTGTCACCTTCATTAGTGAAAAGGAGACTATCTTTTACTTTTTACTTTTCCTATGGAAGCTTACATTGGGAATTGTGGTAGCATGTCTTTACCATATGGAATTTCCTATCTGTTGGTGACCTTTTTGTTTTTGGAACAATGATCTGTTAGTGACTGGTATGTTGAAGAGTAGTTGTTTCTTACACTTTTGTATTTGCACAGGTTTCTTTGTTGATATTAATTTATTCAAGGCAAACAAGGAAAGAGCTGCCGAAATTGCAAAAAAAGATGACATGGTTGGGAATGTTAATCATAATAGTAACATTCCCAAAGATGATTTAGCTGATGATGATGCGACTCTAATGATCAAATTGAAGTTTCTTACATATAAGGTATGTTTAGACTAATTGGTTTATTTTTCTTTGAACAAGTTGTGACATAGGCAATTGAATGGTACAACCTAGAAAAAATCTTTTGTTATGGTTTTCCTATAATATATTGTACAACATTGTAACTCAAATTTGCAAAATAATTAAATATGCTTAAGATAGACCAGTCTGTCGTTGCGGAAATTTTAAGCAATCAATTTCTCCTTTACTGATGAAAGTTTTATTGTCTCCATAGATTTCAGTTTTTTTTTTTTCGAGGATATAAATTTCGATTTACGTTGATAGGATTGACAGAAGTAATGCTTCCGTGACAATTTATGGCCATTTGATGAACTCATCCGTCAAATACAGATTTGAAATGTTATTCTTTATTCTACAGTTGCCTTTGTAATGTTATTTTGTTATTCTTCGACTCTTTCTATTAGAGCGGGCCATTAATTATTACTTAAATAGTTCAAGTTTGCTGCTATTCTGTTTTAAGATTATGAGCCAAATTTAAAAGGAAATACTTGTTTGTGATGGTTGAAACTATATATTATCAGCTATTGTTAGATGTCCCCAATGATCCAGATGATTCTGCAATCGTAAACATTCATTTTAATCTATTTATTTTGTTTGGGAGCACAGGAAAGTACTTGATGATAAAGTTTACTTTTTCCACTCTTTCATTGCATCTAATTTTCGTAGGAATAGATATGGCAATTCTTACTTTGCCAATGTGGAGCCTGTTCTCCACCTGCCTCATCAATTGCGCTTCTTGACTAGTTATGCTATACTAATAACTTGATAACGAATATTAATCTTATTTTTCTTTATTGTTTAATTCTTTTACCAGTTGAGGACTTTCTTGATATGCAATGGCTTGTCAATTCTTTTCAAGGATGGGCCATCAGCTTACAAGGCATACTACCTGAGGTAAGGATTTTTGCTCACTGTGATTTGACTAAAACCATGTAAAGAGGACTCCGTCTGATGAAATTTCCTATTTGTGGCCATGGATTGGTAAATGTTCACTCTGTAATGAATGTTGGAAGATCTATGATCTTTTTTCTTCAATGCTTTCTGCCAAAAGTTACTCTCTTGCCATAGTCTGATGAACCATTTCCAAAGAATTCTTATAGATTTTTTTGTGCTGCAATGGTGATACATGCTTTATTGTCAATTTTGCTATGCTTTTCTATAGTTATTCATGATTTTGTGACCAAAAGAATCCATAGGTTTTTGCACTTATTTAGATGTTCATGCATCTTTTTTGTTAATTTATCATAGGCAAATGAAAAATTGGGGAACTTCCGCACCAAAGCGAAATGCACTCAGCAGGATGCTTGATGAGTGGTAATGTCAATTTTTTTCTTTTTGTGTTTTAGATTTGGCTTACAGTTTGTGTTTTAGCATTTTAGCTTGCATTTGTTAAATAAGACTATTTTCCTTATTTTTTCAGGGCTGTGTAAATACAAAGGAAGTATGGGAAGAAACAGTTGTCATCCTCAATTTACTTGACAGAAGCTGAGCCTTTTCTCGAACAATATGCTAGACGATGTCCCGAAAATGAGGCTTTGATAGGGTCCGCTGGAAGTTTAGTAAGATCTGAAGATTTTTTGGCTATTATAGATGGAGGTTTGGATGAAGAGGGTAACCTTGAGGCGGAGAACGAGGTGGCACCCCTGGCACCCCCAAGCCCTGGTTACTCAGTCAAGGACAGCGTTCAGAAGGATGAGGGTTTGATCGTGTTCTTTCCTGGTAAGCTTGCCTTTTTTTGGCTTGTATCCCAATATTTGATTGAGAATAGATTGTAGGGATTTGAGTTATCATGGATGGTGGTATGTTATAAGCTTTTCCTGATAGATTGGCATTTAGTGGAAAAAATCATGCCCATTTTCATTAAGCAGATTTCTTCTCTCTTCTTCCTCTCTTCCTTTTCTCTAAGAGTCCAAAGTTCTTCACATTCCTTCTTCTATGTTGTTTGGTTCCAAGAATTGTATTTGAGTCCATTGTAGCATGGCATCATCTGAATGTATAAATTTGAATTTTCATCTTCAGGAATTCCCGGTTGTGCCAAGTCTGCACTTTGTAAGGAAATACCAAATGCTCCTGGGGGACTAGAGGATGATCGACCAGTCCATAGTTTGATGGGTGATCTTATTAAAGGTACGTAATATGCCCATCAAGTTATTCAGTCAGTTATTTAGAGGCCAAAAAATATAATTTACATTATTAATAAAGGATGGCTTTCTGGATTTGAGAACTTGGGGACACAGATGCTATTATTGTCCATTAATGTTTGACTTCAACAACTGGAGAATTCAATCTTGAATTATTAATGAACTTTTGGGAATCAAAATCATTGTTAGAATGTAGTTGTAAGGTGATATTAGAGAGAAAATAGGTTTATGTTATTTTGGTATTTTGTATTACTATTACTATTTGCAGTGTGTATCATTGTGGAGGTAATTCACTTGAGTTTACAAATCGTATGCAGCGTTTAATTTATAACAGTTATTGCTTATGTTTCCTTTTGCACTTGGTTAAAGTTACCTTTGTGGTTTCTCTGTTTCATCAAAGGTCTCGATTAAGTGAGAATTATTTTTGGTATATGCTTGGAACTCAAATAATTCAGAGTTTATTTTCTGTTTCAACAGGAAGGTACTGGCACAAAGTTGCTGATGAGTGCAGAAGAAAGCCATATTCGATTGTGCTTGCTGACAAGAATGCACCAAATGAAGAAGTTTGGAGACAGGTAATTGTTGCCGTTGTTTGACTGACAAGGATCCCCTTATTTTCTTGATGCTGAATGGGTGCTCTTCATTGGAAGTGTAGTTTCTTCTATTCTCATCCAATTAGATAAATAGGTTCAGATTATGTTAAGAATTTGCTGCTATTTTCTTCAGCATTTAATTAGATAGATAACCTGGTTCAAGTGACTTTCAAATGTGCCGTAATGTGTTGGATCCAAAAGAAGGAAAATAAACCAAATTTAGCTTCTTCCGAAAGAATGATGCAGACACGGTCTTGCAAAAAATAAATAGATCCTGTGTTATTCAAGTGAACATCAATGAAAAAGTTCACTTACTTTCATCTGGATTCATGCAGATCGAAGATATGTGTCGCAGCACGAATGCTACTGCTGTTCCAGTTGTACCTGAGTCAGAAGGTTAGCATTGTCCATTGTCAATTTTTGCTGAAAGTGTTATCTTTTCACATTTTCTGTGTGGCACATGCATGAGACTTTCTTATAATTTCTTAAATTTGGAATGTTTTATTGGATGTATTTTGTGCTTTCTGCCACAAGGTCATTACTATTTATGTCACTTGAAACTTAAGTTGCTGAAATTCTCTTTCAGCAGAATATTTTTATACTCGTAAATTCAAATGCACACTGTAATCTGTCAATCTCTTCTAAAATTTTGTTTTATAGTTAACTTCTGTATAATAGGAATAATTTATTTTATCACGTGATCATAATGATATGATGCATGACAACTCTTGCAACTGAATTCAGTTTATACTAGCGAATTGGGCTGGAGTGGTATGTGTACTATCATTTTTCAAAAATTGCTTCATGAGATGGAATATTTTTCCTTCACTGTTTTCGGACAGAAATCTGAAGTACAAAAAAAAAGTATTGGGACAAAAATGATTTTTTATTCATTCATTTTTGTCTTGTAGCTACCTGTTTGCTGTTTGATCTCATGCGTACATTAAGTGGAGAAGTATTGTATTGGTTTATTCAGCTCACTTTCTCTAATGCTTGCATTCTTCTCTCATCTCCTGCTATACTTGCTAGCTGTCTTTTGTGCTCTATCTATTACCTGTTATACCTATTATGGATGCATCATAAGAAGATTAAATATTCTTTGGTATCTTATGAAATTTTAGTAGTGTCACTTATGCATCTTTCCAGAATCCCCATGTAGTTTCTTGTTATTAGTATCAATGTGAACTCTGTTTGGAGAATTTGATTTTCTATTTTAATGCAGCCATTTCTTTGGAAAAAAGAAATATTGAGGCAAAATATTGCTGCGTCATGTAAATAAGCATTTATAACTTCATGAATTATCCTTTTGGGGTTTTGAGTATCAAGAGATAAATACAAATAATGCTATGCTCTCATGCTTGCTTTTTGTTTAGAGTATGGCAATTTGATGCCTTAATAATTCTCAAGTCTTTGAATTAAAAACAGTTGATTCAGTTTTATCGGGCAAAGTAATGTATTGTTTTCCATTTTGTGTGGTGATGCAACTTTTGTAGTCAGTAGTTCTATCTATTGGGATGTCCCATTGCAATTATAGCTGTTCGTTTCTAGAGTTTGTTACTCAAAAGGTTATCTTTATTCCATCAATGCTCAGGGACGGATTGGAATCCATTTTCTCTTGATGCATTAGCTGTTTTCATTTTCCGTGTGCTTCAACGAGTTAATCATCTGGTATCAATTATCACACCTCTTCTGTGGTTTCTAGAATTTGAATATCAATTATACATGTTAGTATTATATTCTTGACTCCTTTACTGTATTAGAACTGAAGGGTAATCTGGATAAAGCATCTCCAAATGCTGGTTATGTGCTGTTAATGTTTTATCATCTTTACGATGGCAAGGTATGTTAATGTTCTTTTTGAAATATATGTGGATTTACTTCATCTTGAACTGAGGTTGCTTCCATTCTTTTTCAGAGTCGCATAGAGTTTGAGGATGAGTTAGTCAATCGTTTTGGCTCTCTTGTCAAGATGCCATTGCTGAAGTCAGACAGGTAATCGTTTTGTCCAAATGATTGTCTTCATGCTTTTTTTTTTTTACTACGTTCTTCATTCTCATTTATAAATGAGAAAAACTTCGTTCCCTGCATTTGGATGTTGTCTGTTAGGATATTGTACTTGATCTGCTATGTTATACTAATATATGGGCAATGCTTCAGTACTCTACATATGCTTGGCCATTTAGCTTAGTTCATTAGAATCTTCTATATAAATTAGAAAAACAATGCACCTTTCCTATTTATTTCAAATTGTTTTGGGTTGAAGCAAAATTGGTAACGGTTTCTTCAATGTACACATGTTTGAAGATCTATAATTTCAATATAACAGAGTATTGTGGGAAAGAACACCCTTTGCTTTGAAATTAATGCCAAATGCAGATTTGTGCTAGAAGGATGAAGCCTCAAGCATGCGTGACAGTGTACTTTGACATTTACTTGATTTTGACTTTGGCTAGCAAGAGTAGTTTTTAGAACTCGAGGTCGTTTGCTTGCTTACATGATTTAAAAATATTTTCCTTGCACAAGTCCATGCATTTTGCTTATTTTTATGAGATTTTGTATCTGTGCCACTCCTCTCATATTAAGGCATGTGCTTGTGACTTTACCATGACATTGATGCGCACCCTTTTGAACTCCAATTCTTTTTCTGTTTATCCTTACGTCTCAGTAAAAAGAAAGAATAACTTTAGTTCTATTTCGATAGTTTTGTTTGACAATTGTATGATTTTGGCTGCATTTTGGAAGTACAGGAGTCCACTGCCAGATCAAATAAGGTCAAGTTTGGAAGAGGGGATCAATCTTTACAAGCTTCATACAAACAGGCATGGAAGGTGTGTGGATCTGTTGCATGAGCTTTTTTATAAACTTTTGTCTCAAAATGGGGTCGTGTTTAGGCCAGAGTCATTGCAGTTTTCAAGGGGAAAGAATGATTTTAAATATTTTGGAATTCTATTAAACAAAATGTTGTATAGTTTCGTTGAGTGCTCCAATAGCATAAAATGAAGCACTTGTGTGATTACTGCTGTTTAAGTTTTGATAATGTTTAGTACACTCTAACAAATTCACCGTCTGCATTATAGAACTTGCATTAAATTATACCAGATTAAATACAAGTCATTTTGCGATTAATCCCCTAATGGTTGAAAATGTTGAAAATTATACCAGATTAAATACAAGTCATTATAGAACTTGATAATGTTTATTACGCTAAGAAATTCACCGTCTGCATTATAGAACTTGCATTAAATTATACCAGATTAAATACAAGTCATTTTGCGATTAATCCCCTAATGTTTGAAATTAAGAATCAAATTTTAACGCAAGCTCATTTGTAATTATGGATTGAAATGACGTTACAGAGGAAATGTCATCATTGATAATTTCTCTTTGTTATTTACACACTTCTCTCTCTCCTTTTTTTTCTCTCGTGTATATGCTTTAGACTGGAGTCCACCAAGGGCACATATTCAAAGGAGTGGGCAAAGTGGGAGAAACAATTGCGGGAAGTTCTGTTTGCAAATGCTGAATATCTCAATTCCATTCAGGTGAATGTCTTGTACATTTTTTTACATATGTTCCTCTGGTGACAGATGAAGGTTTTTTTCGAACATATGTATCAACTAGCTTAGCTCACCGAGGGACCATGAACACATTCTTGCCATAATTTGCCCACTTTTACCTTATCTGTTTAGATTATAGTGATTTTCAAATTTTTTATCCAACTAGGTTCCATTCGAGTTAGCAATTAAACAAGTCTTGGATCAGCTAAGTATTACAAAGGGCGAATACCAACCACCAAGTACTGAGAAGAGAAAATTTGGAACAATTGTTTTTGCTGCAGTCAGTTTGCCTGTTACAGAAATCTCCAGTTTCCTTAATAAGGTAAGAAAATTATTTTATCATCTCAATTAGTTAATTTCTACGTGGGAAATGCATGAAAGAACCTTGTTGCTTTCTCTCTTTATAGAGTTTTCATTCTAATATTCTTTGTCAGCAGAGCATTGGAGAGCCATGTATGCAAAACATCTAGTAGATCGTCTGAATTTATGAATTGGATGCTCCAATATATGATCTTCCGTTCTCATTTTCATCATTATTTTCCATTCCTTTCCTTTCTTTTTTTTATTTGGTGGGAAGGGATTTGTTTTGTCGTCCAGAAATTGTAGTTTTATGTGACTATGATGGATGTTCAGTGGAATTTCATGTGCATTGGAATAAGCTAAGATGTATCCTAGCTGTATTTACATTTTTCTGCAACATAATTACCTGCATACATTTACCGATATTTATTGTCTCATTCGTTTAAGCAGCTGGCTACGGAGAACCCAAGTGCCCAGGCCTTTCTCTAGGATAAAGACATTGAGCATAACCTTAGGAAGGCTCATGTCACTCTAGCTCACAAGAGAAGTCATGGCGTTACAACTGTTGCAAGTTATGCACCAATCCTTAATCGAAAAGTTCCGGTAGAATTAAATGCCCTGCTCTTCA
>CAODLS011165671.1:0-14804 GCA_948243855.1 Flueggea neowawraea
TAGTGACATCCTAATTAGGGTGTGATGAATTTTTTTTCCTTGTCACGCAAGAATAGAGGCTCCTAAAAAATAAGAGAGGTGATGTGTATGTGTGCCGAATTTGTTATAGGTTTATTAATGTTATTAGACTTTTAATTACATTATACATTATCATTAAATAAATCACTCCCTTATTAAAATATATGGGCCGAATTAATTATGTCATACATAATAACATGTCCACAAAATATTTAACTTAATATGATGAAATTCATAATAAAAGTTCATTATATTAATGGATTATACCATGTATCATATTTAAGATATAAATCACAAAACTCTGAATTATTATTGATTAATCAAATTAATTATCTTAATAATTCAATCACCATCAGAGAGAGTATTTGCAAGCCAATCTAGTCCGTTCTAGTGTATGACCTAATAGGCGCACTCAAAATTGGCAATGAGCCTTGTCCCAAAACTTGGCCCCAAAGTCCATAAGTGGTATCTAGTAATACATTATGGCAACCCAAAATCAAGTGGAGTCGGTGATCCGAGTTAACCTTTCACAGTTTGATATTTAGTCCTTTTGTCTCACGATATCTCATTTAAGCATAAGCCATGGTCACATGTCAATCTTATATTGCTTAATGTGTTTCTTGATCCCAAACAGATTGATATAACAAATGACATTAATAACCCTTTATCAATTCATTCGAGTATGCATACATTCCATCAATCCTACTCATCAAGTGGCGTAAAAGATATCACTCTTCTTAAGAGGAACAAATTCCTCACTCTCACTATCACTCATCTACAAGATTCATGACATATCCAATCATAGCCTTTATTGTTATCCTGTTACGGATAACGTTTGACTAAGTCAAAATATGCGATTTCTCAGGTAGGAGTTGATAATGAGTTTCTTTTAGAGGATTCAAATATCACCACTGCATGAAAGCTGCTTGTGACATTACTCCATGAAGTGCTTTTATAGCAGGGCAGTCCAATACATGTTCCCCAACATATATCTATGTTCCAAGTGACATCTCATACCTATAATCAATAAACCGTGATTATCTTCTTGGCAACTTGTTAACCTTAGTTTATTACCATTCCCATGATAATAATCGATTAGGAATATTTAGAATAGTATTTCATTTACCTTATAGTTTTACTATCAAGTCACACACTTAATTCTAGTCAATTCACTAAATTGTCATACTTTAGTACATTTTTTGGGAGTAATTTTAATAAATTGGTAGGAACAATTATGTGAGTTGACTTGAATTAAGATAAAAGAAGCTATCTCAACTCAAACTTTTCTTTTTATTATTATTTTTCATGAGGTTTAAATCGAGAATCTAACTTGGTCAAACCAAATGAAACTCAACCAAAACTACACATATTGTTTTCATATTATAATGATCGAAACAATTCAATTGTTATTATGAATTCCCAAAAATTATATATCAACATGAATTTTATCATATTTGTCAAAAAAAATATGAATAGACTAAGGTTTTATAACAAAAAAATGTATTGAAGAGATAAACATTGTTATTTTTTGGGCTAAATTGCGGGCTTTGTACCAAGCAACCAAATACATTTTCATCATGCAACGATCTTTGTCCAACTAAACATATTTATGGCCAAGGGGATTTGGCATTTGAACTATACATTTTGTATGTCATCCAAATAGAATTATAGTCACTTTCACCGTAATTGACCAGATAATCGAAATGTTATATTAATATTTAAAGTCTCTTAAATTCACTTTACTCATAATTTGAAGGCCCAACAAAAAAGAGAATTCAACTATAAAAAAAAGGAGAATTTGCTATGCTCCGATTATAATATTTCCAGCCTGTCTAGTATTCGCAGTTAGCCTTCCTGCATTAGAAACATATATTAGACTATTTTTGATTTATAAGAATTATATGTTTTAATCAATTAAACTATTAATTGAGTAGTAAAAGGCTATTTATTTTTTAATTATCGGTGGAAAACTAATAGTCTTCTTGTTTTATAAAAATAATAATTCTATCAAAACAATATATGAAAAAGTAAACTTAACTCTTTGTTAAAATTATTGTCCATTTTTTTTATCATTATTTATTAACTATAAAAAAGCAATAAACTTCACTGTTGCGTCACATGGAGGATATTCATCTAGTAGATTAGTGTTATGCAATTACTTTGTATTATTAATTAATATTGATATATTTAAGCTAAATTTTTTTTTTGGTTGATGATAGTTTTTTGGTCAGTAATTAAGAACACTTCATTACATGATATTTTTGTTGAGCTTATTCTTGTCCGTCATCATAAAAGAAAACGTTTGTGAACGGAGGGAACCCACGTGTCACATCTCCAATGAATTCGGTCCTAAGAATAACGGTGATCCAAAATATTAACTTTTTAGACGAATCTGATTGGCTAAATTAAAAGTTATTCTCGGCGTAATCATAAAATATCCGGACCTGTGACCGCAATCCTGCCAAAAATATATTGTTCAACAAGAGTAATTTTTATAAGCAAGTAAATGCACGAACCAACCTTTTCTTTTGATCTTCTCACTTAATGACATTTAACTCACTTCCTATAGTACTTCTAAAGTCATTGACCGGGTTTGACCTCCTCTATGGGTTTTAAGGGCTTAGGCAAGTTGGGTCGAGTGAGGTTAGTTGACCCTAACGGAGGTCTGTGGATCCCTAGCTCCTCCAGCCGCCGACTCTTCCGCCTTTGTGGCCCTTCTGCAACTCTCAGATGCTAAGAGGCAGGGGTCGTCACCAAGAAGGCGACCCTCATCTTTATTTTTTTTAATTAGGGAAAAATGTCATCGTTTTGCCCTAATTTTTTATTAAACAAAAAGAAGAAAGCCATGGTTAATGGCATGTCGTCCCTTTGCGAATGGCATGTCATTTGCCAGGGCTTAAGTTGAAAAGAAAAACGTGGTTAACGAAGCAAAAGTGAAAATAGAAAAGTGGCAGAGATGAGAGTTGACATGAGAGAGGTAAAGTCGTAGAGAGGCGAGACGTTGGGAGAGCTGACTGGTGAGAGTTTGTTCATCTTCATGCTGGCATCATCGTCGTTACGGTGTTCGTCCGCAGTCTTCCACTAAGCCTGTCCTCCATTATTTTTCCCCTATTTCAAATCTATTTTAGGTTGTTTGATTACTTGCAGTTGTGTGTTTTTAGTTGATTACTTGGTTGTTAAATACTTCCAACTGGCAACCAGCATTGTGATTTCAATTAATTGGAAATTTAGGGTTTGTTAGTGGATTTTTTTCGTTGTAATTAGGGCTTATGACAAAACAAGGCTGCCATAAAATGTAATTTGTTGAATTTTTTTAATTTTGTTTAATTTATATTTTAATTGTGATTTTGTTTCATTTTTTATTTTAATTGGGAGTTAAAATATTTATGTATGTCCAATTTAGTTGGTTGTTGTATAAAAATAGAATGGAGAAATATTTCTCAAAAAGGTTTAGAAGTTTAATTGAGTTAAAATATTTATTTATATTCAATTTGGTGATATTTGTTGAGAACGAGATTTTTACAACTATTGCCAGCGAATCTATTTTAAATCGTATTCAAAATATGGATACTCGTATGAATCCATTATCTTACACCACAATCACAAGTGTCGCTTGAGTTGTACTTATTTTTATATTTTCAAATTTTTTATGTTATTTTATCGCAATATAATATCATTATATTTTTGCTACAAAAATTGACATTTTAATATGTTTTTAAGCTGATCCCACCTCTTACGAAGCTGCAAAATACCCAAATGTACAAAAAGAAAAGGAACATATTTCTAAAACTTAGAGAATCACGTGTCAGAAGAACAAATATCATAAACTGTTCAGAGATCAAATCTCAAAAGCTTTAACAATTACACAAATAGACAGAGCGGAAAGGAACAACAGATAACATTCAACAGAGCATAACGGAATGTAACAAATCAAATGTTGCTAAAGGAGATAGTTTAGAAAACAAAAAAGAATTATACTGCTAATGTACAAACCTCATTGTCAAATCAGATTGATCTTGAGGATCATATGATACACTTACTTCCGAATCCAACTTAACTCATCCCATCAAATCACGTTATCAAGCAGAGGTAGCAACATCATTTGTTGTCTACCAAACAAACTTTTCACCTAATCAAACACCCCTACACTTGGCTATGGATCGCCGTCCACCATTTTTTGACTCATTCACTAATTCTTTCAAACATGTTATTTCCAACATGAATCCAGCTCACCTTGTCCAAAACAGCAAATTCACAAATTTCTCAACTTCACTCTGAACAACATTGAATCAGATCGTTCATCCTAGGTCGGGTATTGATGTATCAAAATACCTCACAAAATCTCTAGAGCCCAGTGTAGATCTAACATTGACCCCATTTGCCAAACACTTTCCAATATTTTAGAACTTTACTTGCCCAGATCAATTCATACAACTCCAACTCTCTTTTTAATCCACCAAGTCATAGGAGTTATTATCCTAGGAAAAATCCTAGAAAATTCTCCTATGGTACTCGGTTGTTCAGAAGAAACTTCTAGTCTTTTTAGCAAACAACTCCGAAGCACATTATAGCAACATTGATTAGTCATTACCCTCATCATACAATTCTCCCTATAAAGCCTCTAACTTCAGATGTACACCAAGTCCCCCTCAGTCATAAACTCAATCCTTCGTACAAACAGAGTCCTAAAAAATTTCCTCCGAAGGCACTCCAGAAAAGTCTCACTCCTGGAATGTCTTTCAATTTCACTTTTAAGCCTTGAGACTCGATCAAGCACCAAAGTTAAATACATTTCATAATCATAACAGATCATTCCCTCATTGTTTGAATCATAATCATATACTTCTAATTCTCATAATAAACCAAAACCTATCATCAGATAGAAAACTGACAAATTCTCATGTCACTGAATCACCTACACTTGTTCCTTAGAAACGGGGAATCTCCAACGGAATATTCTACTAACCAAGCATAACAAAAAGAATATTGCAACAAACAAGGATATCGTACTAGAATCAAAAGGAAATGTATACAAGCATATGCAAAGTTCAGAAGATCCAAAAACAAAAATATGCAAAGATGCACAAAAGTTCAAAAGAACCTATGCAAAAATGTGTAAAAGTTTGCAAAATTTCAAAGGAGTTCATATATAGAAGTACAGAGATAGAAGAAATACCAAAGGTAGGGCACTCGACTATCATATGCACTGGTTGTTTATAGAGATAGCAGTGACACTTCGGTTTGCCAAACTACCCAAGATCTTTTCTCTTACAAATGTTGCACCAAGGGATTGCGCCCTTGCCTGCACCTCCAGAGCTTGAAGCCCTGCCCTCTGATAATTGGTGAGCTAGCTTGGGTGAACTATATTGACATTATGGCTACTCCTCTATTGCCTTTGTCCCCTTGAGGAGAACCTATAACTCTTCCCAGACTGGCTGCTCAAACCTTGGCCCTGATCCCTCATCCCTACTCCTTCTGAGAGCCTCCACTAAGTGTCTCTCGTCAACATATTCCATAGCTATAGTGCCTTCAACAATTTGTCTCACTATTCCCAATGCTGAAACTGCTACCACTCTGGCATACCTATGTAATAGACCCTTCTAGAACTTGCTTGCTAATACTGCCTCAGTATAACACTCCTCTGGCATATACTGGCTAAGTTCTCTGAGCATTTACTCATATTCGGTCATAGACATCTCTTCCCCTTGGTGAAAAGAACTGAACTCATATGCTTTCTTATCCTAATACTACGAGGAAGAACGGATAGTATAAGTTCACTCTTGAACTCTGACCAGGAGATACTCTCCTTTCTTTCGAAACTTTTCCACCACAAGGTTGTACCACCATCCATAAGGAATGCTACAAATCTGACACTCTCAGAGTCATTGGTGTAGTTTAGAGAATGGAAACGACACTTTAATGCCATGATGAAATTTTGTGGGTCCTCTTCCATCAAGTTTAGTCCTTTTGAAAAGTTACTCGAAAAGTCCATTTCTCGATTTAACCGATAGAAATCAAATCCAAACACCCACATTGATCATAATCAACCTCAAAAACTCAAATCCATAATTGGTTTCTCAAAAACAACTCAAAATCTTAAAAAATTAACTCAAACCTGAACCAAACGCTATCTAAAATTCTGAAACCCTAAGCAATTCGGCCAAAAAATAATTTCAAAAATTAAATGCATGAAATGGATAAAAATGAGTGATGGGAACTGAAATCTTATCTCCAAAGATGTTTAGAAATGTTGGGGAAGCAATGAGAGGGAGAGAGAATCTATTTGAGAGTGAGAGAGAGTGAAAAATGGCGAAGACAAAATAATGGGTCGGGTTTTAGGTGTTTTAAACACCCACAGATCGAAATCTACCATTTTAATGATTTTCAAAGGTAACGTATGACTTGATCACCTACAACGTACATTCAATGCATACAACGTACGTTAGAGGGCCCAAAATCACATCCAGAAACGTCTGTTCAGAAAAGTTGTAACATAACATACGTTTCAAAATAAGCAACGTACTTTGATCATCTTCCCTTCCCAGATAACGTACGTTATCTTCTCACAACTTATGTTGTGAATACATTTCAGATGGCGTACGTCCCACAAGTTGCAACGTACGTTGTCATATCCCTAGCACCATATTTCTACTACCTTCACTTCCGAACATGCGTCGGATCATTCTCAGGGCTTACCAACACCCAATCTTACAAAAATAACATCTTTCAAACACCCAAACATCACTTCAAACTTTCTAGAATTAAATTGGAAATAGGCTAAGATCATTCAAATTGAACGTCGCTCCACCAGAGACCTTGTCGAAATTGGTCAGAACGCTACAGAACATCGATCGGAATAGGTGAGATATCACATAATTTCCTCCTCAAAAGAAATTCGTCCTCGAGTTTCCAAAAAATGCAGTTCAGAGAAAGATTACAGAGATATACCAAAGTTATTAACACACTTGAATATCAACACTAACCAAAATCTAAAATCCCTAATTCAAAAATCAAATCTAAGTCTCCAAAATATAATATAGTATGGTTGACTATTATGACTTAGGTGGTAATTGTGCACCTAGCGTACTTTTTGATTCAAAGCTTAATAAAAGGCTATGCTAGTTTAATTTTGGTTGGATAGTAAATATATGTGTATTGCTATAAATTACTTGTGTGCAACTTTGTTTTATTTTTGTCATATTATTTATGATATTGACTGTTTGTGAATTCGATTGATGCCGAGCCATGCAAGAACATATGTTGAGTGGTATGAAGCTTAGGCAGCAACAATCGTAAATCCTAGATTATTGAAATTTGGCGTGTACTATAACAGCAAGAGGCTATTGGTCCTTTGAACTTAGTTATGGCTAAATTCAAAGAGGAGTAGAATATCACTCAATACATTATGGACTGAAATGTATTTAGATGTGGAACTGAGTAATTCCATTGCATCCGTCAGCTTGTCAGTACAAAAGATGATGTTGTCACGTGGCTATTTTGCAAGCATCAAGATCCAATGTATTTTCAAGTTGCATTTAAGGAGCAGTTAGTTGGCATGACACTAACTAAAGTTCACGGTATTTGACCATCGATGTTGATAGTTTTTAAAAAGATGTGCTAATCAGACGAGTAGAGCATGAAGCCTACATGATTAGAGAGCTAGTGACGCTGATCATAGTGTGATCAAAGACAAGGTCCAAATGATGATCTACTTCTTGCATAAAAGTTAGAAGCAAACTGATTTGCACCAAACCCATGTTTATCTCAAACATGAGATTGTAAGGAATTCAACAATGTCTTATTCTATTGAATAAATTCCGATACAAAGGTGAGGAAAAGCTTTAAGAACCTTAAAGTCCTTAAGAAGTGAGAGACTAGACGTAATTTCGAGGAAAATATTGAACATGAACAGCGTTGCCATTTTGAGAGTAAAATGTTAACTACCAAAGGCTCATCACATAAGAGATGACTCACCTTTGAGGGTATGTTGCTCAAACTCACTCGAGTGAGAAGAGTTACCTTATTCAATATTCTTAAGTGAATTTTTTTGTTAGATGATGGCTAATTCAACTTTAAGGATCCTCACAATGAAGTTTTTTATGTAACTTCATTAAACCCCAAGTAGTTCAAGGAAGGGACAAGTTGAGCATGCAAGGAAGAACTCAAAAGTGGGAGTTCAAAGAATAAGTATGTGCGAGTTAGTCTTGTGGAAAAGCCCAACCTTCTTGCAATATATTCTATCACAAACCTATTGAAGTTTGCCTTCAATCCATGTTCTAACAATAACAATATTTGTTAAACCATGTTTGAATGGGTGGCTACTTTGGTGAAGAAAGTGGTTTCCTAATTAAGGTAAAGGACCTAACTATTGGAAGTCTTAGTTTTCATTTGTTGCCTCTTCACGTGGTTATTGTAATACCCCACCCGTTCAGATTGGGACTTCTGTTGTACCTCATTTAATTTCGGTTGAAATTTATTCTACTCTGATTCGATTTTAGATGTTGGAGATGATGTTTTGATGATTAAGAATGTTGATCGATGATGATTTGCAAGTTTGGGTTGTTAGATTTGTTCTAGGAGTATTGGAGTTTGTATTTCTAAGTTGGAGATATGTTGAAAGTGAAAATTTTTGCATGAAATGCATCCAGGGGTTCGTTTATGTGCGTTAGAGGATAGCTACACATGTAGATCATCAAGAAGAAATGAACTAGAGCTGCTAGGATTCATCTACGTGTGTGAGTCTTCATATACGCATGTAAAAGATATGGTGCATGCACAGAAGGTCTCCTAAGCACGTTGATCTTGGATCTGAAATTTCTTCATTTGTTGAAACACATATCTAAGCATGTTGTACGATCATCTATGCATGTAGAACTTCTTCTACGTATGTAATGAAGTACTATGCACATAGATGTTCCCAGAATAGGCTGTTTTCAAATGAAACATTGTGTGTTTTGGCGCTTGGGTCTATAAATACCCCTGTCCAACTATCTTCAGCCCTGACTCACTTTCTTGATTTCTTTCACTCTCAAATCCATCTCTCAACATCTTCCAGTTTCTCTCTTTACTTCCTTTTGCTTTCTTGAGGTAAGATCAAGCTTTAATCTTTTATTTTCTTCATTTTATGCGATATTTTCTCATTTAGGATTGATGGCTGAATTTGATGTTGAGCTCGAATTGGCTAGTTTTTGTGGGAATGAGAGTTAAATCTTATTAGATTATGGTTGCTTAAGGCCCGAAATGTAAGGATTTAACTTCGGTTTTTTAAGTTTCTGAGTTTGGAAGGAATGGGTTTATTGGAACCTAGGGTTTCAATTTTGAATATTTTTCTGGTTGATTTTGTAGTTGTTCTTGTTATATCTTGGCAGATTTGAGTTAGACATATATGGATTTGAGTTGGGTGTTGTGATTTGATGATTTACTTTTTTGGGTCAAGAAAGATCCGAATTTGTGGGTTGAAAATCTTGATAATTTTAAGGTTATTTGTTGGGATGGATGTTAGATTTGTGTTTCAAAGGTTGATTATAGTCAATGTGGGTGATTAGTAAAGTGAGGTATCGACCAAAAAAAAATTCGGCAATTTTGGAATAAATTTATGTCAGATAGTCTATTTCGTAATTTTTGAGGTGTTTCGTTCAGAATTAGAATTTTTGAAAGTCTAGTGTTGGATTACATCTGTATTGCATTCATACATTTGGTACCTCCACAATACTAGTACCACATTTTGATCTGTTTGATATGATTTGTTTGTTTTAGCTTTGTGTTCTAGTCAGCGAGGTCAGTCAGGCACCGGTGGTGCATGATCGGGCCATTCAGCTTGGTTATCCAGGTCAGTGGGATGACAGTTTTAGACACATAGGCTGTGTCTTCTAAATATATATTGTTTTTGACGCGTCTGGACTTTTGCATGTAATTCAGAATAATTAAAGGATCGGTAATCCTGAAATTTGATTTATGTGAAAACCTTGGTTTGAAAAATTAGTTTGGAAATTATTATGAGTATGGTTTCTAGATTTGATATTCATATTACTTATGTAAAAGTACTCCATTTTGGGATTTTGAGATATTTCTGTAATAAACATTTTATCAAGATTTTTTAATACTTTTTGAAACAAATGTTATGTTGGGAGATAGTTATATTTTCTGAAATAATTTCCTATTTTGTATGCCTTTTTGGCCTTAAAATATTGCACAAGTTTTATGTATAAATTATACATTACAAGTTTTTGGTATAAAAATTCTGACTTGGGACACCTATTCTACGGGGGTAAACATAGTCTTTGGCATACCAATATGGAAACACAGTTAAAGTGTATGTGGTAATTGTAATACCCCGTCTGTTCTGACCAAAATGTTGTAGTATTCCATTTGGTTTTGAAGTGATTTGAGGTTTGGAATTTATATCTTTGAGTTGGAATGTGTTGGAGGTTGTTGTGTTGTGTGTGTAAGACACGCTAGAGGTCATCTACGTGTGTTGAAAAGGGTTCTATGCACACAGGACAATGTTGGAGTTGGTCCATGAACCTGCTTCAGACCATCAACAAGCGTTGTAGAGCTTTTGTGCACGTTGATCATCTCCTGGGTGTGAACTGTGGGCACGCGAAGCCTTCTACGCACATAGCATGAGTGGAACTCATGTTGATGGTGGATCTAAGAATGATGAATCACTAGATCTGTCATCTACGCACGTTGTGTGGGGTGCTACCCACGTAGAGGATGGTTCTACGCGAGTAGATTGAGTACTGCGTGCACAAATGTTTTCATTCTAGGCGATTTTGAATGAAACGTGACATTTCAACTTGTGGGTCTATAAATACCCCCACATACCTTTTCGTCGGCCATAACTTACTTCAACCACTGAAATTACTTCCTCATTTATTTCTCTCCATTTCCATTTGCTTCTCTTTGCTTCCACTTTGCTTTTTGAGGTAAGAATCACTTCTTAATGCCTTCTTTCATCATTTTTATTCCTAATTTGTTCATTTGGGGTTTGTGGCCGAAATGGGAAAATTTTCCAAATTCTATCCTTTCTATTAGAATATAGTTTATTGATTATTAGATCATGTATGTTGGAAGTTAGAATAATATGATTTGACTTTGGTTTTGTATATGTCAGTGTTTAAACGAGTTGGGCCAGTTTGGAGCTAGGGTTTTGAATTTTGACGAGTTCTTTGTTGGATTTGGAGTTGTTTATGGTATATATTGATAGATTGGAGTTTGAAATACTTGATTTATGTTTGGGATTTGTAGATTTTTTGAATTGTGTATATGGGCTAAGGTTTGGACGGAGTTTCTAAAATTCTTTGAGGACTTTGAGTTGTTTTTGATGACCTACATATAGGTTCATGTTCTTGAGGTTGAGATCAACCTCTATGGGGTGTCTAGATCTGATTTTCATCAGTTGAATCGAAAGTTAGACTATTTGTGTAATTTATCATTGAGGACCAAGTGTGATATTTGGCGTTTAGAAGATTGATTCGAATATTTTCAAGATATTTGAGGATAGTAATGGATTTTCAGTTTGTGTTTGAGTATTGTATTACATATCCATGTGCAAGCATGTCAGTACAGTCATAGTACCAGTGTCTTGTTTGCTTTGTTTCTGATATACTTTGTTTTTGATATCTTTGTTTCAGCTTCCTGTTCCTGTTAGAGGGATCAGCCACCCGTCAATGGTGCCTGATTATTTTGCTAGGATATCCAAGCGAGTGGGTGATAGTTTCAGACACATAAGTTGTGTCTTGAAACTATATTTGTTATTGTTGTGTCCAACACATATTCTAAAAATGGACTAATCTAAATATTGGTTAATTTAATAATTTGGTTATCTGAATTAATATTCACTACATTATTTTTTTTTAACTCGATATATATATATATATATATATATATATATACACGTTATATATCCTCTCTCTGTTTTTTGATTCCGATATGCATGTCTATGTTTTTGGTACTATATTAGTATGATTTTTTTTTGGATATGGGACGCCTAGCTATGGGGTACATAGCCTTTGGTATACCAATGATTTGATATTGGCAATCTACCAAAGCTGTCAGTAGCCATATGTCCCAGTTTTACATATGATTTATTTTTGGTGAGTGGCAAGTCCACGTTTATTATACACTTGATGGACTGGCGCAAACCACACCATGGTTATGTTTGTCCCATTTAGTTTATACTCTGTTTTTGACATTGAGATTTCTGATATTACGTATACTTTGTTTTGACTCTGATACTAGTAGTATCGTTTTGTCAAGTGGATGTGTTTGCTTTGTCTGCAAACATTTTCAAAACGTTTCTTTGAAACCTTACTATGTATGTAGTGTATACGTATATATACCTATTTATGCATGTGTGCGGTGTTTTTGAACTATTTTCAAAAGAGTCTTTGTGAGGCACGTATGAGGCATTCTAGATTTATGTTCCTCACTGGGCTCTGACACCCTTTTCCTTTCCTTATTTACCTTGTTTTATCTTATAGGTTGACATTGTTTTCCCAACAACCATTGGCATCTCCACTCAGTGAGGTGTTTGTTATTTTGATCAGTGACGCTCTCTTACCCGGGCTACTTCGTTTGTTTTAGAGCTCTGCACCGAGATGTTGTTGGGTTACTGGGATTCCATATTTTGTCTTTTGTTTTCCCTGATTTTTGATACATTTATTTGTATTTGTTTCAACTCACACTATATTTTGTTATACTCGTATATTTATATTTTATAAACACCTTTATGATTTCTTATAAACGATTTTACATGGTAAGGTTTTTGGTAAATGAATAAACTGGTTAGCATTTCTAATTCTCTAAGGCTTGTGCAGGATGGCCTGGGCTCCACAAACGGTCTACCTCATATGTCAGTCATGATCAAAAAACTAGTCGTGACAGTAATTGTGTGTTCAGAGCAACACACGTAAACCATATTCTAGTGGCGGAGTGCACAAATGATTTGATTTTGATTAGTGGCAGTAGTCCATGTTGACTTTGATTCTGACTTTGGTTTCTTGTCAGACTTTTTGGGATATTATGATTTATAATTTGTTATAATAAATTTGGTGTGTATGTGTTATTGTTCATCTTCCCTTAGTATATTGTACTGTAGTTTAATGGGGTATATCTTGCTGGAGCACGTGGACTGCAATGCTCGCAGATGTACTTAGATCAGTTCTATCTGTTACAGTTTTGAGACTCTTAGGGTCGATGAAGTACAATTTTTTAGCCCTTAAGGTTGTCAGTTGTTAGCCCTTTTGAGTCGGGTACCGTGTAGGCTCTTAAGGCTGCTGCTCTATTACTGATCTGATCTGGTCAGTGCAGTTTTAATATAATACGAGGGTATGATCAGTGATTATCATATATGTTTGGTTTTGTATAATTGGTGCCATATGACTCTGTATGTATGCATGTAGCATGCTTTCTATCTTCTGTTATATTGATCATTTTGCCTAACTGAATGTTGTTTTCCATTTGTGCAAACGTTTTCGAAAGTTTTGAACTACTATATATATGTACACGAGTGTATACTATTAGTATATGGTTATATACATGCATTTAGTATTTTTCAGAAAACATTTTCAAAACGGCTTATGTGGTGCATGTATGAGGCGATTTGGAGTGTGATTTCCTCACTGAGTTTACTCACCCCTTTCCCCAAACATTTTTCAGGTGATTTCGTTGATAGGGGTCCTTCGGTATTCTGCACTCGGTGAGGTATTTTGAGGTTGTAGTCAGTACCCTTTTGTTCGAGCCTAGTTTATCTGTTTTGCTAAGTGCTCCACACCAAAAATTACTCGTGGGTGTATGGTTCTATATAAATATTATTGTATCTTGAATGATTTCATATTTAGAAATATTATTATTATTATTATTATTATTATTATTATTATTATTATTATTATCATCATTATTATTATTATTATTATTACTATTACGAAAACTTATTGTTGAACCAAGGGTGGTTAACATTTGGATCCCTTTTGGTTTTGATGATGAAAAAAATTAAGTTTGATATTTAACATTCTAAATGTGGCCGTGAACACTTTACTCGAGTAACAAGACTGATAACTCGAGTTATCAAAGCAATCCAGAGGCCATAAGCAAACTGGAATGGAAAAGTCGATTGTGAAGAAAACTTAACTCGAGTTATCCAAAAAAATAACTCGAGTTGAATGGTGTTCACATAACTCGAGTAAACCGTTGAAATAACTCAAGTTAAATGTGTTGTCCAGACGAACCAAATGTCCCGAAGAAAAGTCAATCATCAGGTCAAAAAATTCAACTCGAGTAAAATATATGTCTAACTCGAGTTGTACAGGATTCATATAACTCGAGTTATAAAAAGAGTTAACTCGAGTAATATGCATATCATAGGCACGATCAAAATCCTCTACCCGAGTAACTTCATGCAAAACGCGAATTGTCCAGCTAGAAAATAACTCGAGTTAAATTTATCAATAACTCGAGTTACTCATTCAGCGTATCAGAGGCAGAAATTCAACTCGAGTATCATGGTTCATAACTTGAGTAACTCAATGCAACAACAAACATGAAGATGAAGGATAACTTGAGTTACACGTAGACTAACTCGAGTTATCACTCAAGGCATAATGATTATACCCAGAACTAACAAAATTAGAGTTTAAATGTCGAAGGTCAGTGGTCACAATGGTCATAATCATTGATAACTCGAGTTAATGAAATGGATAACTCGAGTTATCGATTAACAGTCATGATGAACTTGACGGATAACTCGAGTTAGATGATGACTTACTCGAGTTAGACACTATGTT
>CAODLS011165924.1:0-21747 GCA_948243855.1 Flueggea neowawraea
ATCTTGGCTGGATATCCCCTATAGTGATGCACTGAGCTAGCATGCACATGCAAACACATTGCGCCCAACAATTTAAAACTGCAGAGAGAAAAAGTTATTACCTCTAGCAGTGTTGGGTCTCTCTCCTAAATTCTCCTTCCCTGTCTTTCCCTTCTTCAATTCAGATTCTCCCCAGAGTGCAAACCCACTTCCGGTATAAGAGCTGCACTTGGAATGCTCCTCATTTTTGTCAGTGCTACTTGCTTGAGCAACACTGAAAATGGAACCCCCTGGCTTTGGAACTCTTTGATTGAAGTAGGAAATGTGGCTGATGCTGTATGTCCCAATGCCACCTGGAAGTACATGCTCCACTGATGAGGATGGTGGTGCTGGAGGTGGTGGCTTTTCAAGTGTTGAAACATCCTCGTTTGTTTCTTCTTTTGGCGCAGTATTCCCCGCCCTTTCTAGTGGTTGTAGAAAATCATGAGTTTCCAGGTACACACCTGACCATGTATTGAAGATGTTAAAAATTCGTCGGAGATTTACCTGGGCATGTGTTAACAATATGAGATATAGGATTTGACTCTTCTCATCACACACATAAAAAAGAAAACACAAATAAGTCATAGCTTACTGAAAAATTACAAAACGAAATAAAAATATGAAAAGTAGATTTAGCCAAGAATATTAGCCAGCTAATATTAGGTAAAACATTACAAAATTTATAATATTCTAACATTGTGAAACGTAATTCAATCACTGCACAATACCTTTTAGTGAAAAAGAAAAAGATCGCTTCAGCTATTTTTAGGATAGTTGTAAAAAGTGGGTTCTCTTAAAAATCATTGCTTTATAACTAACTGGTGCAGAAACCTCAACTATCTAATATTTGAGACAACTTGAGAATCACTTTCGAATTAAACTAAATTTTTCAAAAATATGCACATAACTAACTACAGTCTACATATCCACCATGCCCAATACATGATGATATACCATTTTCAGCATGCAACTCCACGAAGTCCTGATGCGGAGCATGGGATAATAATCCCAAATCATCGCTTCTCACGAACCACACCCCTCAGCGGGTCCCATCAACCATCAGGACCCAAATCTGATGGCCGTGCTGAATAGCCTAAATAGGTAATTGCTACGACCAACCCTTCATCGAAGTTGGGCCCACACCCCTCTTTCATGGCCCAGATCCATGATACAATTGTAGTCATGTGCATAGACAAATCGTGATACCCTTTATTATTATTATTTTCATTTGAAATAATAAAAAGACACACATAATTATCGCCATATTAATAACCCACAAAAATTCTCAAAAATAACCCGAAATTGTTGAGAAAAAATGATCCAGCGACTGAGAGAGTACCTTGGGAAGGTGGCCTTGGATCTTGTTGCACGCCTGAATGGCTGTACAGTGATAGAAAGTCATGCGTTGGTTTCCTTCCTGTACAATTAATCTTCCAAATTACACTTCATCATCATAATTAACAAAAGATTTCTTAGATCAACGATTTGAACATCTATAATTTAACTTAGTTATGGGAAAAAAAAGAATATAAGTTCTAAAAAAATTGAATTTATTTGAATTAACAATTTCAGTAATCACAATTTGGCTTCAAAAAACTTGAAAAAATATAAGTGTACAGAGAAATATATAAATTTCGGATAATGAAAGACAAAAATGCAGAAATGAGTTCGATATATTTTACGATAAAATTAAATAAGTAAATAAATAAATACCATCGGTGCAGAAGGGACGCTGCTGAGGGAGCTCCATCATCCAAAACGGAGAGATGTTATCGCGAGGATTCAGCGAGAGCAGTAACTGTCGCTTCGAAACTGAAAACACGGTGTCGTTTCCAAATTTTGAAAATCCAGAGACGAATTCAGAACCTCTTAATTAGGTCCGTCCCCGCAGGCAAATTCTCAGAATCTTCCTCGAAGCTTTGCCTCCGACTCCGAAGATCGGAGGCGCATTCACTTCCTTCGGCCGAATCCGAATCTGCCGCACAGTTTCAACGACGGATTACTCCACGTCATGGATATCCATAATTCAGGTCTGAATTGAAAGAAACAGAGAGATACAGTGCGTGTATATGCATATCCGTAGAGTTATTAGTTATGTAGGCTCACCTGTGATCTGAATTACGAAACTTTTACGTCAAGTTTCAGCTTCGAACTGCTTCAAACTGATTTTAACGAAACCTTTTCGTGATGAAAGAGAATGCCCAAAAATTTTCTCACTTTCGTGAATTTTCGTGGGAACCAAACAGTGATGCTGAGAAAGTGGAGAGGGTGGGAGGAACGAGGAGGAGAAGGAACTTTCTCTCTCTATTTCTCTGTGTCTGCGTATGTGTTTCTCCCTCTTCTTTCTCTCTCTATTTCTCTGTGTCTGTGTATGTGTTTCTCTCTCTGTGGTGCGTGCTTTGCTTTGGGATCTTTTATACAGTTTTCTTCTCCTTTTTTTTTAAACGGTATCATTTTTTCCGTTTCGTTATGTTAACGTCGTTGCGGCGGGGTTGACGGCGTTAAGTTTCACGGAGGGGAGTTTTATATTCTTTTACAGGGTGCGGCTGTATGGGTCACGGAACTCCATGATTATTTTACCTTTTTTTATTTTTTTTAATGATTTTTAGCAATCCCCATGCTGTTTTTTATTGTTTTTATTTTATTTTTTAAACTAAATTCCGTCTTTTCCTTTTTTACGGTCCATCTCTTTTTTTATTTTTAAATGTTGATCTACAGGACCCCAATTCAATAAGATTAATATCGGGAGCGTGTAGCATCATTTCTCCTTTTAATTTACTGACAAGGACAAAGAAATAGGTAAATTGATTTTCTAACCCCATATCATCAGTTTTCTTTTTAATTTTTATAAATTTCGATTTGCAAGGAAAAACCGATTTAATTTAGTTCCACCTTTTCTTTTATTTCTAAAGAAATAATAAAAGAAGAGATAAAGGATCAATCTTTTCGCTTTTGTTTATTGGTTCAAAAACCAAAAGATTTTATTGTTATATTCAGTTTTATAATATATTATTGATCTATTCTAAATTATATTTACATTACATAAAATTCAAAATACCATAATGTTTGGCGTGGTAATCAATTACAAAATACTTAACAAGATGATTTGTTGTACATCGTAAGTGTCACCTAACTACTAATTAATGATGCTTTTAATCGGTAGTGGAGTCAAAAATTAAAAGAGTTTGAATTAATGCTAGAACTGAAGTTGGGGACGAAACTATACTCCAAAGACCGAGGTGGGTTGACGGTGAGGACGTAAGGTCGGCGCCACTGCTTTTAACAATGCATAACTGGAGCTAATATGTATCAATGATTAATGCCTAATCGTCTAAAGAAGAGGGAAAAAATGAAAAAAATAAATGAACAAAGGAACTTTTTTAAATTTGTTTTGTAACTTATTATGACATATAACAATTAACATTAAGTCCTCAGTGCTTATTTAATTCTTGCATTAATGCGGTTTAAGGATGTTAATGGGTATTCTATTTGTCGGATATTGAATTTGTGCGCTTATCCTATTATTGAGGATAATACGAGTCAAAGTATTAGTCCTATTTTACTTGTTATAATATAGATATTTTGATATTGATGTTTATATATAATATCTATGTAATATATATTACGATTTATATTATTAATATGTCATCTAGCTAATAAATATTATCTCTAACATAGATTATAGTAATCTACAATGTTATCAAAACTAATGAATGATAGGTTCATTGGTTCAACTAATGGATCCTTGGTTGAACCGGAGAAATAAAAAATTCATCGAAAATATAACTATTGAACATTTTTATAATTTTAACGTTTTGACATTAAAAAATGATAGAACTATATTATTTATTCTTATTATTATGAAGTGTGAATGAATATCAAAGGAAATTACTTCAATAAGAAAATAATGCAAATTTCAAACAAATCATATTCTCAAAAATCGGTCGGTTTCTAAAACCAAGCAATTTTCTGATTCAACTAGCTAGTTTTTTAGCTTCTTAAACTCGAATTGGCCAATCTTGTTTACTTTATGTTCTTAGACATGAACCATACCAGTGTAGTTTTCGGTTTATGGGTTTTTTTGTCGAACATTGGATATTAATGATCCTAGCCTAGTTAATGTGAGAATCATGACACATTAATTGGTTCAGTAAGCGTGGTTCGAACACACAATGGGGTCCATTGTGGGACTCGTGGTATGCTTTAAGATGTGTCATGATTCCCATATTAACAAAAAGTCAAGACTAATAGTTATTTCTAAGTATATTCTTTTTTCAACTCACTAAGATGTATTTTAAAGACAAAGTTATGCATTCAATAGAAAAAAAAAAAAAGATGAAGTCATATAAGTTTAGATGTTTAGTGCGGACAATATATCAATGGGATGGATCACTGAATCTAGTGATCTTAAAGAACAGAGTTTACAACATATAAATATGTGCGTACACACCATGATTGTACAATACCACATAATGAGGTACCAAACTCAGTAATTGTACATAGTGGAGCAAATCAATTTCGAACAGAAGATTGAATTTGGTACACCATAATAAGGATAGCATAGCAGAGAGAGGCGAGGTGATGCAGACAGGTTTGAAGCAAGTTGATGCAAAAATACCAACTCTACCGTAGGGCATCACATACCCAACAGAACAGCCCCCACCTTGGCCGGAACTAAATCACTCTCCCTCACACACCTCTGCAGCTCGCAGTACATCCTGCAGTAACATCAGTCATGTGACCCCAACCGTTGACAAAGCAACAGCAACTGCGTTGACCCCTTTCACTTCTCCCCATAAAAGATTAACAATGAAATGATGATTAATTAATATTACTACTTACTTACAGCTGATGATTAGTGGCACAGATCCGGACTCTCTAATTATCCGCTTTAAGTCTTTTGTTAATTTAATCCGAGTTTTACGGTTTTTTATTTTTGAATTTTTGGAGTGGCGTAGGATGTTGGTAATAATGGGGAAATGTCACGTGAGTAGGGCTCCGTTGAATGCGGGGACTTTTTCTTCTTTGTGTTAATTTTGTTGGCTCCTCTCCACCATGTGCCTCCGCGCTCACTCCTCACTCTCCATCTCTTTCACCTTTAGCTGCACGTCTTTCTTTCTAATTTTCATCCACATATTAGCCTTCGACATAACTTAATCAATATACGTGTATGCTTGTCATAAATACGTTTATACTTGTAGTCTGTAAATACTGAAGTTGTTTCTATTATTAGAAGTCGAGAATTCGATTCTCAGACTAATTAATGTGCATTAATCTATTTAATTTAAATTAATTTTTTTGGCACAATGTTTTTTCAAATAGGATTTTTTCCCTTTAAATTTAAACTAAAATTTGTTCAAATTTTATGTTTGTTTTAGAGTCAATTTTTGTCTAATTAATGCCATCCATTATGAGAGACATGAGAACTAATTTAATTAATTTTTTTTTGCGTTTCGGAACTCATACTTACAATTTTCTCAAATCCCTCAACTTTTGATTTTTAAAGATGCTAATTGCCATTAAAATATCCGATTGAGTTCCAATAAAAAAAATAGAAAATTATTCCTACAAGTTCATTATATATTGTAATGACAAATTGCTTAAATATGACTAGTTTTGCTACCTTTTCTTGCTGCACTTGGCTATCAAACAAAGCCTAGCTAAATTAGTGGGTTTGTTTGTTTGAAATAGATTTAGTAGAAGTATATTATATGGTGAAAAAATATAGAGAGTGCACGTTTTTTTAAAAATACGTCATTGAAATAGATTAAAAATATACTTGAAACAAACACACCCAATATTACTGTGGTACGATTAAAAAACTTCTCACAAAATAAATTGATCGAGAACACATTATTATGGGCTTGAGTAATTTAAATATTGGCGAGTTGAAGTTTTCAATGTTTAATTTAAAAAGCAAAACATGCTGAATATATTGAAAATACATAATGCAATCAAAATTGTTCGTCTAAACTTTCAAAGAAAATGTTCATGAAAATGGTAAAAGGCATTGAACAATAAAAAAGAAAAAATGAATCAAATGAAGCTTTGTCGTTTTGAGAGATCATTTTATGCCTACACAACCAAGCAAACTCACATTTTTTTTATCATTAAATTAAACTAAATTAAGGTGGCACCTTCATTAACATAGCAAAGAAATTAAACAAATATAATATGGTGACTCCAAGCATAATTAAATTGATAGGGACGGCCAAGACAATATAAGTTAATTAAGAATTTAGCACAACACGTCCAATTCACATGTCTAGCATTTGCCAACCCATATTAGGGTTGCATGAATGTCTTATAGTGATTAGTGGACTCCAAGTAAATTAAACTTCATTTCATTACTCCTTTAATTAATTAGAATCTCTCCACAATGCCGTTGCCAAGTGAATCTTTAATCTTTATTATGCGCATAATTCACTAAACTTAATTGCTTTGTTTTTCTTTTTTAGCCCCGACAATCATGGCGGGCATTCACACTGGTATACACACACAATGGAACAGCTTGGCTTTACAATGTCTTTTTTATTTTTCTTCAATATCTAGTTCATACAATAATAACTTTTGTGTGTAGAACATGGCTCTTTCTTCTTTAAAAGCCATAATAATATGAACTCTTAATTAATTTGTTGTTTTGATAAGGACATATGGCACCATATACTTTAATGCTTTGGTTACTTTTGCAGTATTAAATATTAATCTCCGTTGTATATTGGATATGATACAATGTTTGGGAACATACATTAGGCATATGTTCGAAACAGCTAAACTTCGTTTAAAAATGAGCTAAAATAGTATTGCAACGCTTTATTATTATAAGTACATGGACTATGAGGCAACCATGTGACCTACACACAAACTAGTCCCTTCAAAAAATTACGCTAACACTAATTGTATTAACGAAACTATTATCCTTCCAATTATGAGTAGATGTATTACTTTTATACTCTAATTCGTTTTTGTTAACATCAAATAGAGGGATAAATATTTGATAGAGGACATGCTTAATGTTATTATAATTAAAGCATATTTTTTTTGGAATTTTTCATTATAAAAAAAAGAGTTGTGACATTAATTATATCAAAAAAGAGTTGTTGACACTTGTTTCAATCGAGTAAATTACTAATTGTAATCCACACCGTGTGGATCAGATGAATAAAATCACTTGACTTATAAAAGAATTACTAATTATCGATATAAAACCTTAATTATAAAAAATATGCATATATATACTCTTTGTAATACGAAAATGGCTATGGTACTTTTATAGTTATGTATTTGTGTGTTTTCAATAATCAAGATCTATTTAAATTATCTAGATTTAATCTAATGACTCAAATTGTATTATTTGTCGTTAAACTTTTAATATATTGATATAATTTAAACCGTTAGATTAAATTTAAGTAATTTAAAAAAAATTAATAATTAAAAATACTTAAAGTATATAACTATAAAAGCATCATAGGTAAGTCCTCTTTTACGTATGCCTTACCATTTCTAATCAGTTATAGGATAATTAAAAAAAGAATTAATTGATTAATACTCTATATACAAATAGTTGACTTTTGTAATATATGTTAGCCCCTAAAGCTACCGAATTCAGCCCTACTATTAGCATTAGGTGTTACTAGAAATCAGAAGATGGACGAATACTGCATTAACGACAAAATGAAATTCCATTGAAACGGTAGCGACGTTTCCTTCCATCACATGCTCACCAATAACATAACATACTAATTAAAGTTTGATGGACCTATTATTAAACCCCACATGTCAATTGTTAATATGTCTTCATCATATATTTTATATGCTCCCACATTTTATTTAATTATTTGATTAATTTGTCACCTCACAACTATTAATCCTTAATTTGCCATATTATTTGTTTCTCCATCACTTACAATACATAATTTTTAAGTGTATAGAGATGCACAAATTTATATTAGTTAATTAAGTCATGCACTATCGCAACTGCGAACATGAATAATAACATCACAAGCTATTTTAAATTAACTACTCGCACAGACAAAATGGAGAGAGCCATAAAATTCAAGCAATAAAATTAATTGGTTGTCACCCACCACATGTTGGAACGATTGGTAAAGGCGCGTTCTAGTACAAGCGAGGTCCCAATCTCGATCTGGACAGACCTCACTCTAATTTGGACTTGCACTAGACGAGCTAGAACTCTTCGATATGTCCTTATTGAAGTGATGCTCGGTGGGCTAAGTCCGCCAAGTAATGGTTTGTGGTGATAAAATAAAAAACATTAAGTTGCCTGTCATTATTTTGTTGACTGTAACTTAAAAAAAGTTCAAACCAGTTTTATTTTCACCTACTCTCCAAAGAATTGAACTTGAAATATCCAACTGTAAATATTAGCTGATTACCGCTAGGTCCACCCCCTAGGGGCTGATTATGACTGTTTATATACTACTTTTATATACTGGTTTTATTCGTTGTTGCGATGCCGAGAAATGCTCTTTATGTGATACAAACAACAAGTTATTAGTGTTACACATGAATTTAACATAATTTAATATATAAAAATTTCTAACCAAATATTTTTTCCTATTTTTAATTATATAAGTTTTTTTTCTATAAAAGAGTAGTCATCTACTTCAGATATTAAAATACTAACAATTTTTTTCTTACAACAAGCGCATTTTTTAAGATTTAAATTTTTGTAGATAATTCTCATGTGACCAGTATATTAGTTATTGAATTAATAGTTTGTTGATATATAAGTTATTTAATTTAACAATATATGACCAAAATAAAAATGAACGAAAGACGTATGAGAAAAAAGGTTGTGAGAAGCACGTGAGAGTGGTGCGTAGAGGCCAAAATGGGAATCAAATGGAGAGATGGGAGAGGGGGAAGATGGTGGAATTGGATTGGTTAAGGGCATTACATGGATAACTAACATCTCGTCCTTTTCATGCTTTGTCGTCACTTTTGCGAAGTGGCCAGCCACGTGAGTTGAGCCCCATACTCACGTGCACTTTTACTCTTATCACATCCTTGTACTACACTACATCTAATTATTGTGTCTACATAAATTACCTTCGATTCATTTTGACGCTGCGTTTGGAGTAAATTTTCAATTTTATTTATAATTTTTGTAATTCGTATTTTTTTCTTCAAAATGCTCAATCTTTTATTTGTACGTGTACGTGCATGATTTTGTTTTAGTAATATTTGTTCATTTTTAATTTCAAGTAAAAGAAATGAAATTTTCAAATAAGTTCAACATTTCTTTTATTTAGAGAAAATTATCTTCTACGATACGCTTTTTATTCACTATGTAAATATCAATTATTAAAAAAATGAAAGAAAAATAATTATAAATCGTAACTCATTTCAAGTGTTAGATTCATTTATTGATTAAGAAATTAACAAATATAAATGTTACTTCATTCCTAAATATAATTTTTTCTAGATTTTATCTCATTTATAAATGAACTAAAATCAAAATTTATTTGATACTAAACAGAATATATCTTGATTAAATTTAGAGGACAATAGATGATTTTCTTTTATCAAACAACAAAATAAAAAGAGAACGAATAATCTATCAAAAAAAAGAAAAGAAAAGAGAAGAAATAGAGTATAAATATTAGTAAAAATTGGCCTATATCACAAGTATCTAATATTAATATTAAATGTTAAGTGCTTTTCTTATCGGTTGAATGTTAAATGTTATACATTATATATCAACAAAGAGTTGATGCAATGGTTGGTTTATTGTTTCTGAGTGAATTTTACTTATTAGAAAAATGATATTTCAATTTGAGAAAAAATATTTGTCATTGAAAATACAAAATCGTTAATGTTTTAATTCTAATTAGAAATCAGTAATTGTCTATGATTTTTTAAACAATATATATTGCATGTTAAATAGTCAGAAAAACTCGGATATAAAGAGGTCGCTAAAGGGGTGTCAGTCTAATTGAGATGTCAGCCTAATTAGAATGTCTCGGCAGAGGTCACTGATTATTGAATATCTGATTTTTATATAAAAAATAGCCAGACAAAAAAAATTGTTGTAAGAAACATTGAAAAAATCACATGTCGAAAAAATATAGCAAAAAAACATAATATATTAATGAAAATGAGATGAAGATTTAATAAGGACATTAAGCTCTTGCATTGTATATAATGTTTAGGATATATCCTTATCAATTATTGAATTGATACCTAGAGCAATAGTCAATGGCATGACTTTATGTGCTAATTCAATTGAGACCTCAATATCTTACATTAAAGTAACAATTAAAAGGTAAGCAATTAAAGATTCCAAAAGCCAAGGACAATGCAACAGGTTCATGAACACACAAACCCTCCATCCCTTTGTGCTTAATTTCCTCTAATTTTTTCTATTATTTTTTTTAATTTTTGATTGTTTTCTTTAAACAATCTCACGAATATAGAATTCGTGACTTGTGTTTGTGTTTATTTCTTAATTATATACGTGATTAGTTAAGAATCATTCATTGAAATGGTCACGGGCAGCATTTATTTTATTTTTGTGAGAACATGAATTATTTAGCATTGAGCAACGTCAAACGTAACCACCCATTTTTGTATAAGAATTTTTAGGTTAATACTTTTTTTTTCTGAAAAAGAAAAGAAGAGGTGGAGAAAGATTTTTAAGAAAAAATCTTTTAGTAAATACTGTATGACCTTTTTTATAATACCTCATCGTTTGGCATTTCAATAAATCCAGTTTTACATTCTGGAAAGTTGACTATTAATAGTTCAAAATACAAAATATTAGATTGATTATTTAATATAATTAAACAACTTTTTTATGAAATCAACAATTCATTGTTTCATTACTTGAGAAAACATGTCTCATCTGGTCGGGCTAAGAAAAGAATCGAAAGCTCCATCAAGACAATCGGAAATTTCTATCCATTATTCAGTTTGTAATTAAAAAAAAAACTGGGGCAAAGTGGGAAAATGCAACGTTAACGGCGGGGGCGAATTTAAAATAAAAAAAAAAAGAAAGAAAAAGAAAAGTGGGATTGAGTGTGTAAGGGACATTCGGAATCCGTTTAGGGATCAGTTAAGAATGGTTCATTCAGCGTGTCTTTAGGATAATACCTTGTCTTAACGGATTGACTAATGTTATGACAGGTGTCAGTTAATCCGGGTAATCCGCACCGTGTCACGTGATTAAGGACTACCCCATCCTCCCCTGTCACGTGGCCAACTCAACTATGATATTTCGTAATCCCCTTTTTCCATCCACTCCACTCCACTCCACTCCACTCCACTCCTCCTCCCTTCTATTATTTGGCTTTTCGTTCCGCCTCATCCTGTGACTTCCCAATTGTTGCCCCCACCGCCCTTTTTTTAATTTCTCCAGAACTCATTTTATTTACTCTTACTTAATGTCAAACTCTTTAATATCGAAATTAACTCTAGTTACAACCCCATTTTTTACGATAAAATTATTGATTGGTACATGAATGATAATTTCACTATGAGAGGTCACGTCTTAATAATAAATCACGCAAAAATGTAGAATATATGTCCCTATCTTGCCTCAAATTGTAGAACCAAATAGAGAATCAAATAATTTAGCTAAAGCATGAGTCACTGAATTCTATCCCTTAACTTATTTTTACCACTAACTAAAGTTAAATGTGACAAATAAAATCATAGAAAAATAGCAATTTTAATGCTGTAGGGGGTATGAAACGTGGGGATGAAAAGCATACATGGTCACTTAATTTCAGTTGCGTTCTAATTTAGTCACTCAACTTCATTGTGTTCTAATGTACTCTTTGAACTTCAATTTTCTTTATGTGTTTTAGTAATTTTCCTTCAACCGGTTGTTAAAATCTCTGAAAGAGCACTAACATCATGTCTTTTGAGTTTTATTAGAGTTTCTTTAAAATCTTGATAGGAAATCAACAGATGTGGTACATTTGGAAGTGTAGATAAATCAACTTTTTTTTGTGAGTGTCTCAGGTATTTAACCTAATAAGAACTCATTCGTTGGCTTGATACATACATTAGCCAAATTTAAACAATTTTTTAAGCTTGATATATAATTGAGTCAAACCTAAACAGTCTAAAATTTGGTTCAAAAACTCATAAAAAGCTCAATAATTGACTTATGAGTAAACTTGATAGTAAACTCATAAACTTGCTCATAAATAAATTTGATAATAAGCATATAAATCCTAATCTGATAAGATATATAGAGATTAAATTTGTCGCGATTGAATGGATAAATATTAATGTATTTAACAAATTTCACTAATTTCTCAATCAAAAAGCTATAAACAAGTTTATGACACACTTAAAATATTGAACTTTAAATATAACTAAACTCAACTCAAAATCTAAACAAATTTGTAACCAGTTGAACTTTTACTCGTCAAATTTAAATAAATCAAATTTGAACATAAAATACTCGAGTTCAAATTTAAAACTTTTTTTCTAACAACTTAAGTTTGAGTACTCTAAAACTCAACTAAGTAGAGTTGGATACATCAGGTACAAAATCTAAGTTTTGTGATTATATTAAAACAACCAAACTAAAAAATCGTTCAAATTTGTGTGATCATGTATGCTTTTTATCCTGAAATTTGGGGAGAAAGTGAATAGAAAAAATAATAAAATCATGAAGACTTAAAAGGAAAAAAAGAAAAACAGGAAAGAAGGTAATAAAGGCATGTGATATGCATACGTCCCGTCACTGTTAGTATTTTATTAAAATACATATTTTCTTTTCATTTTTTTATTATATAATTATTAAAAAAAATATATAAAATTATACAAAATACAAAATATATTATCTCTTCAAACCAGTTCTTTGGATTTTTAAACGAAAAGAAATACAGTACTAATTAATGAATTTTTTGTTTTTATACGAAGAATTAATGAATAAATTTAGAAGAGAAGAGAGGGGTAGTGATGACACGTGAGGAGAGGCAAGAGCAGGTCACGTGCGCCCATCCCCTGCCGTTCATCTGCACTCTGCCTCCCTCCTCGCGTGCGGTGGGGACCCGCCCTCTCCCTCTTTTGTCGTTTCCCCATCTAACTGTCCCCGTTATCTTTAACGGACTTCTCCGTTACGCCACGTTTTCTCTTTCTTTCTTTCTTTTCTCTTTTTTTTTTTTTTTTTACTGGATTTGGTTTAAATACTGAATTGGCTATTGTTTGGTTCAATTCTTTACTTTACAATAAAATTGATTTCAAGGAATTTGTATTTATGGAGAATTTTTTTACTGTAAAACTTGTATTTTTTATGTTTAATTTACTTATCAATTCTGTAAAACCATTTAAATTAATTGTTTGGTTGATATATTAATTTCCCAAGAACTAGATACTAAAGTACAATAATATCCTCATTGTTTAAGTCATTGATTTGAAAGAAAATATATATATAATTTTTACTTTATTTTTAGAGGGTATTTAAATCTTATAAAATAATAATTATTCAGCTGATTTTAGAATTACAATAGATTTAGTTATTGTTGAAGGTATAATATAGTGTATACTAATAATTAAGTATATTAAAAATAAATACGCTTATAATAAGGTAAATTAAAATGTGAAATGGGGAACTATTTGTTTGGGATAGGGTTGTGAGATTAATGGATAACAAATTGAATGTTTAGAATACATATAAGTGACACGAAATTCGAGAAAATATGTTAAATATTCACTAATACTCAGCTATAATTTAATTCTTAATTTTTCAAAAAAGGGCGATTGTACAGTGAATTTGACATTTGTTTGTTTGTGTTGTCCTTTATGGAACAAAGTGCCAATTTGTAAAAATTAGCTAATCCAAGGGCTTTTGAGTGTGTGATTATGTGTACAAATGATGCCATGCTAAACAGACTAAATGTTGAGTTGTGTATTCGAACTTTATAATGGTTTTCTCAATCCATGCTTCAAAGTTCAGCAAACATTACTTTTATTTGAGCAAAATTTGAGCTGTTTTTTCTAATTAAAAAATTGAGAGATTCAATATATTAAACGAAAAAGTATCACAATGTTTTAACACTTTAAATATTTTACACGCTATGAATGAAGGAATAACTTTGTCAAAGTAAGTGATAGATACGTTAAATATGCAATATGCTATGCTAAAATGCCTCTAATGACCATTGCTTATTTCGAATGTGTCAATTACGAGAGCTTATTATATGAAAATCAAAACATGTTACGAGTTAAGTATTGTTTGGCTGACTTAACAAAAAAAAAAAGTATTGATTGGCTTTGATGTAATTGATATTGGTGAACTAAGGTCGACTGATGGATGCTTTTTCCAAAACACGTGTTAGAAGGTATTCCAAAATGATTTGATAAATCTATTATGATGACCAAGTGGGCGTAGTTTGGGGCTTTAACAAGAGCCAACTGTACGTGAAAGCACGTGCTCTTACACTACTGCTAGCTGCCTCTCTCTCCCCCTCCCTTTCACTTCTTTCTCTTTCTCGTGATGGTGTCACGTGGTGCCTACTTAGGCCCCACAAACTACTCATTCTTACTCTTCTTATTATTTTTAAAAAAAAAAAATTCCAAAAACCGCCAAATTGTTATTATTATTCCAAAACAACGGTCGTTCTTATTATATAGCATTTTAGTATTGCATATTACATATTTAATATATTATATAATTTATTAATTTGTAATCTAAATTTATTATTTAATTTATCAAAAAAAACTATCTCTCTAACACTTGATGAAAGAAAAAAAAAACTATTTATTCTCTAATATGTAGAATGGATGACCACTTTTTGTTAATAAAAAAAAGTTAATTTCGAAGAAAAAAAAGGAAAGAAGGAAAAACCCACTCACTAAAGTGGTGGGGGCATGTGCTAGGTGACCTGTCGTTTATGGGTGAATGATGACGTGGCAATTCACGTGCTATTTGGAAGGGAAGCAACTGAAAACGTGGCCCCACAAGAAGAAGGACAAGTGTCTGGATCCACAGAGGCATGTGAGATTCTCGTCGTGTTTTGTTTGGGCCAATTCCTTGAAGTTGAAGATTGGGTTTGAGTCACTCTTTGTATGTTGAGGTCATAATTCACAGCTCAGGACCACATTTTTTTGGTTTTGGTCAATTTTTGTTGACACGTATGCTTCTTTCTGTGCCATTACACCCCTCTCCCACGCCTTTTTCACATTCTTCTTTTTCTCCATCAAAATCTTGTTTTTTAAAAAAAATAACTCATCTGAAAGTAAGTTTGTCTTCGTATGCTAGCATAGTATATTATATACAATATTGTGATTGAAATGAGCTTACTTTTTGTGGAGTGGTAGATACTAGTTTTGGAGACGTTATGAAAAATCGGGAGAGAGGATTTTGCCCATTGATTCAATAAAAAAACGCATTATTTTGTTGTATAATTTCTTAAAGTTTTAATTTACTAAAGTCAAATATGACATTAACGTGTCGAGTTAGAGTAATTCAGTTAAAAAACAGTAAAACGCTTATACTTAAAATCATAAAGTTTTAAATTCAATGTATGATATTCTATAATTTATTTGATATGCTGTTTATTATTCAATTTATTAAAAAAAAATCCACACCTAAGAGTTTGATTCACTAGAGTTGTCACACAAGTAATTTGGCAACTTAGGCACTTTATTTAAAACTTCTCTTCTTAAAATTATTTTTTTTTTAAAAAAAAGAAGATTGGACTTTGAAAATATTATTAAAAAATTAAATTTATGATAAGGAAGGAAAGACTAACTGGTGTTGGCAAAGAAGCACGTTGAACTCATTTTTCTGGGGTGGAGTTAGATGAATTGATCTAGAATTTCTATCCGATTTGAGTTTTGGACCGACCACTGATACCCACGAAGTTGTTGTGTACAGTTATGGCATTAATGCAAATCAAAGTCTTCTCACCTAGAGCTGGCGTGTAAATTTGGAACTTATTGAAGCCTTGGAAATGAATATTGCTCCGCAAAATTACCATTTCTTTTCTTTAATGCCAGTTGTCTAAATTTTACTTTCATTACAGTTTTTATTCAATTGACTTCTGATAGAATTTAGAGTTAATCAATAGTGTTCGTGCTCGTGTCGATCTAGTCATAACTTTTTAGTACAACTAAAGTTGTTTAGGTGTCGACCTAGTCACAACTCTTTAGTACGACTAAAATTGTTTAAGTTTTAATACCGTGAAGAAATGATTTATAAAAAAAAGGAGTTAATCAAAATAGAATTTAGAGGTTTACGAAAAGCTTAGAGGTTTGAAACTTACAACCTTGAGAACCCATTGGTTTCACAAGATTAGTGTTAGATTCACAGCAATGAAGCAAGCTAATGAGGTCGTCGACTCAATCATTATGTGTAACCGAAATGGATCGACCCTTCTTTAAATAGTTGAAAAGAGATAGATTTGCTCTGACAATTTATGACTGCCTTCCAAAATTCAAAACTTGTAGTAATAAACATTGTTGAATACTCCATAAGTAAAACTAACCTCTAATCATAGCTTCACAGACTCAGCAAAATTGCTTAAATATTGTAAGAGCTTCCATCCAATTCTACATCACCTATCCTTAAAAGCATTGACTAAGCATTCTAAACACTAGAAGTGTTGTGTTTTAAAAATTTTAAATTAAAAATGTAAAATTATTCATTAAAGTTTTTCGAGTTGTATCAAATCTTTATTTATCTTTTTTTATAGATGTAATAGTCATTAAATAATAAAAATTGAGGGTGATTAAATTTAGACGAATGAACAGTAAAAGTTTGGTGTATGTTGAAAGAGTTAACACTTGGTGTATATTGATGCGTCTTCGTGTACACAATCTTGCAATTCATGGATCACGAGAAGAAAGTGTACGAGTGGCTGTGTTCATTGAAGACATGATTTGCGTTGACAATTTAAAGGAGTAGGAAGGAAAGGGAGGAAAGCAGTCAAAGTTTGCAGCAATCCAATGAAATTCCAAGATGTTGGTGGTGAGTTGGAAACACTTTAATTCCTTTTGAAATTCCAAGATTAGCAACAACTATTAAAAAAAACCCCTTTTAATCTACTAAAAACAAATATTGTTAATTATAATTTGAAATAAACATATTATATTATTATATAATTTATAATGTACTTCATCTCTCGCAAATTTATCACGAACAAACCCTTACCTTGCCTGCTTCCTATATTTCAATCCCAGAAAAATGGCGTCTATAAATTCAAAAAACATTTGCATTAGTCTAAACACTTTAATTGCAAATAACTCAATAAAAGAACCTCCAAGTGTATGAATACTTTCATAGACTTAGCAAAACCAGTCAATTGATTCTGAAATAAGGCTTTCTTTTGTGTTTTTTTTTGGGTTTTCCTGCTTGGAGCAAGGATGACTAATCACTAATCCACAATGTTGTTTGGAAATTATTTGGATATTGGGAAATTGATCAGTTTTTGCATTTCATTTCCTAAACCCAATTTCTCTGCAATAAGCATTTGAAATTTTCTTTGAGCTACTTAATTTCTCATCTTATGAAATCATTCCAACAGTATTATTATGTCTAAATTAATTTGATAATAATTACCTGTATATGTTGTTGAAAACTGGTTCTCTGTTTTATCCTGCATGGTATAAGTTAAATTTTTAACAATAATGGTCTAACATTGTCTAGTTAGAAGTTCATCTGTACAAAATGTTGCTATTATGTGATTGTATTTGACAGAAGAAATCTTCAATTGACTTTTCTATTAACATTGATAAAATTAATGTTATCGTCTAATTTTCATGCCTATCACATACAAGTGCAGTTATTTTAGTGCTAATTATGTGGTATGTCCAAATTAATATACCGATTTGGCCAAATAACACCTAAAGTTTAGTAGTTAGGTTAATACAATTTTTTTAATTGAAGCTTTAATATATGCTAATATTTTCAAATCTAATCTTAAAAATGTCACATTGCTTAAAATAAAAACCAATTTTTTTTCTCAATTTTCTAATTTTCTCTCTCTTCATTTTTCTCTTCTCCTTCCCTCTCTCTCCTCCTCTACTTAGAAACCCTAGATACCTTTGCCACTGTCTGTCGCGTCTATCTCTCTCCCTCCATCTCGTCCCTTTCCCTCCGTAATGTCCCTCTCCATCCGTAGCATTCACATCTCAATCCGTCTGCTGTTTCTCAGCTTCTTCGGTGTCTTGCGATGCTATCTCTTTCTTTTGACCGTTTCAGTCGTTTCTCTCTTTGCATTTCGATTTCCTCAGTCTGTCAACTCTCGGATCGCTTCTCTCATCCCATTGTCTCTGTCGTGTCTTCCCTCTGCCTTAGTGGCATTTTCTAGTTCTGTCTTGGTCGCGTCTATCTTTGATGGCAACAAAACATACGACGGCTAGGGTTTACCCTAGTTGCTACTCTTTTTTTTTTTTAATTTTCAATATTTTTACTTTTCTACTCTTGTACTTGTCATTTTTATTATTTTGTTTTAATGTGAAAAATATTTATGAAGAAATTTCAGAAAAATTGTTTAGTTATTGTTGAAAATGAGAAAAAATTTAATTGTGTTTGTGTATGTTATTTTTATTGACTTTGGTTGATTTTTGCATTACATCGATTTTTGTGCATAGATAGATACATTTGTATACTTGTTAATATATTTTGAGATATCGAAATACGTTTGGATACATTTAAATAGAAACATTGGGATACATTTGGATACATTTAGATACTAAAAAGTTATATAAAAATTAAAATTTAGATACATTTGGATACTATAAAAAGCTATAAAAAATTCAGATCTGGATAAATTTTGGGGACTATTGAAAAAAACTATAAAAATTATATGAAAATTTGTAATTTGGAGGCATTTAATTTCAAAAATATATATCAAAAATTTATTAAAGCGAATTTTATATAAAAAATTGTGGTTTAGAGACATTTAGATATATTCTGAAACATTAGATTTTTTCTCCCTTAAAATTTATTTTTTCCATGGAAAAAATGAATTTCCTCAAATTCTCGACCAATTTCTCAATCAATTAAAAATATGATGTTTTTGTAATATATTTCAAACATATTTTTATTATTCAAAATTTGTTGGTGCATACAAAAACGTAAAATGCGTCGTAGGTGTAAATGTCAAATTGTCCCGTCTAATTAATGAATGGGCTCATCTTGGATGATTTTGATAGAACAAACATTTAAATGTTTTCATTTCTTCTCTTCCTCAAATAAGTATCCAAAACCTTTTTCTTTTCTCCTTCCTTTAATTGAATTCAAATCCTCTTTCTTGTCAAGTAATTGAAATCCAATCCTGAATTTTACAACCCATTAACATTAACATTAGACCCCTTAGAGACGACTTCCTCAACCTTCAAGGTGATCAACACTTAAATTATTAGTCTCATTCTCATCATTTCTAAAATCAGGCTTAAAAATTTCCAAACAAGTAAAAGAACAACTCTTGCCATTCCTCAAGCATATTAGCTGATTAATAAAAAAAATTCCGACTGATAATCAAATCTCCAGAAGCTTTACAAAATGAACATCTCCCTCTTTTTAAGTGTGTGCATATTTCTGATTAGAGGCTATTTTTAAGTTTTTCAAGTATAGAACCAAAATTTCATCACACCTGAACGTACAAAGATTGCCAGAACTAAGTTTAAGCTGTTGACAGAAAGTACAGTTCAACTTAAGAAGATTAATTTACTGACACAGCTTAATTGATTATACATGACCATTGTTCGAACGCTGTGAATGCGTGACAACCCTCAGCTCTTCATAAGCATCGGAACAGGCATGTGCATAGTCTGACATTGAGCGGAACAGCTCAGGCAGGCGAATTTTCAGACTCCCCAGTGACTTCTCTCTCACCTGAAGGCAATGTCTTTGGTGAGCCTCCACTTCTTCGTCCAACCTCTTCTTCAGGCTTTCCACCACAAATTGCCTCTCTGAAAGTGGATCCTTGGGATTGGTTTCTTCGCCTCTGTCACCGGTCACCTCATCTGTTGGAGTTTTCCGCTGCATGTACTTTTGGTACCATTCTTCAAATGCCTGGTTCTTACGCAAAAACTCCTTCCTAGTTTCCTCACACTTCTCCTTTAACTTCATCTCTTCATCTTGATGGTGTATTATGGTCTTAATGACAGCTGCAAAGGACGAGATTGCAGATTTTGCTAGCTCGTCTGGGAGCTTTTCAAGCAAGTCATGCCATGAAACAAGAAGAGCTTGGATAGGGGGGTTCTGGACTCTCAACGGGGATGATATTTTTTCTTTTAGGCTGCTTTCAATGGGGATCAGATTCAACTTCAGCCATCTATAAAGAACTTGTATGTACTGTTTCTGATGGGTCACCAGCTTATCGAATTCTAAATGTCATTGTTCAACTACCTTGAAAAGTTGCTCCGTGCGCTCATGGTGATATCTGGTGCTTTCTTTAACAGCATGGTGGACATCAAGGGATTTAAGGTCTGTAACAATTTTCAGCTGGCTGTCAAAATGCATGAACAAATTTGCCCACATTTTTGCCATCCTGCAGCAAAGGAACATGCACCGCCATTATTAGATGGTTGAAGATAAAATCTAAGGTTTGACATGTAGAAAATAGATGATTATTGCATTGTTAGTTCCAGGAAATCCAAGTTGTGTGTTATTTCGAGAGACACCTACCTAAGATGAATGACATTGAACAAATAATTGCGTTGACAAGAACGGTTGTCTTTGTACATGGTAGGAGGGATTCAAAACCCCAGCCAGAACTAAGTATTCAAAAAGAAAAGTGTGGCCCAAAATCTTGTATGCAGGATGCAAATGACAAAAGAAGCAGTACATGAAACCTCCAGGATATATCCACCTTGGACCACCAACATGTAAACATGAAGGTTTTATGTGTTATTTAACCATGCTTTCAAGAGATTTGATGGTGGAAGCAAGATGCAGTATATGTCTTCATAGCAAGAATAAGTCTCATTGAGAGACATCAAGATTATTCTATGATTCTTAATCACCACATGAAAGTCATATTTAAGTGATTTGATGCAACCTAAATTGGAAAGTAAAAACAATAAAATTTGACTGGGGGATACATTGTGAAAAAACAAATGCGGACACATAACATTCTAATCATAACTCAAATGATTTTTTACAAACAAATATAAACTTACCCATCAACAAGTGCAACAAGTCTTGGATACAACTGCTTATCACGTAGGTGATTGACTTCTGAAACAGTAGAATCCATAGATTGCATGTCAACTATATATCTCGTATGCAAATGGCTCACAGCAGCTTTTGTTTTTTCTAAGGATTCTGCACTAGCTCCGCGTTTCTTCAGCTTATTCAAAGCAGCAACCTTTTTCTTGTACTCAAGCTTCATGAGCTCACCTTGCTAATCAGCATGAAAGGAAATCTATTAAAATCCAGCACAACATTTCAATTACTGAAGTAGTCAAACATATGTGTTAAAATGCAAGTACTTATTTTAGTGACCAGAGGGTCTGGGAAAGCAAGCATTTTACAAGAAGCTGATCAAAAAGGATGAAGTTAAGGAAATAAGAAGAACAAAATACTAAATGTACCTTGACCTCATCATACAGTTTCTTTTCCCATGCTAACAACTTATCTAAAACGGTGGCATGAGTTTCAAAATCTTCAGAATCAAGTTCATCTTTGACACCATCACTGCTATTTATGCCTTTAAATGAACTATTCCATGTGATAACCCGCATAACTCTGGCAGAATGATCAATATGTCCTGCAATTTTTATAATTTCCATTAG
>CAODLS011165967.1:0-16056 GCA_948243855.1 Flueggea neowawraea
CCAAAATTTTGGACCTACTCCACCTCAAACGATAAGTGGTAAAGAGAAAATCAAACTCGTTGATGACAGTTGCTTTGCTAAAAAGACAAAAGAAGAGCTTACCTTACAAAATTCAACAAGGCATATATATTAATTATGAAAGCAAGACAAGATTTGCAAAAGATAAATCTCAAATGCAGGAATCTCCAACAAGATACTATTCAAAAAATAAAAGAAATCAACAAAAGATGGTTGTGACACTATAGCAATACTGTAGCAGTCACTGCTCACTACTATTCATCACTGTTCACAAAATTACAGAAATACCATTGGCATATTCTATAAATAAAGGCACCTCTCTTTTGAAATAGGAGGAGTTTTGGGGAGATTTAAAAGCTCTTCGGATAGGAACTCTTTCGTTCTAAGGATTCTGAAGCACTGAACCCAGCTCTTAGATTAGGATTACTTGAAAAAAATTTATTTATTTCAGTTGTAAGTTCTTTCAAACTTATGTAATACAAATCTTATTTTTTCATTCCATTTCTTCATACTTACTCATATGGTTGACTAGGTCGCCGGACTTGTCATTCATCCATATATATAACTGTCATCATTCAAATATATGTGCAGATGACCGCCTGAACTGCTTCATACTTACAAACTGTCATACATATTCATGGTAGGCTGAGCCTCCTGAACTGTCATCCAAATATACTATCATTCATGTCATTCATATATACTTTTGTTTACCTTCATTATTATATGCGCGACCCTGCCGCCTGAACTGCTGCATCATCTCTATATTTTTGTTAATCTTCATTTACATACTATTTCCTATTAATTTCCTCCTTTTGATCCTGAGGTTCCTTGGTCCATTAAATTAAGTTTTTGAAATCAAGTTTTCCCATGGAAATGGAAATGGTTACTTGGTTTTACTGCCCCTCAGGGATCTACTACCAACCAGTGTCTTTCCACTCTAAAGGACTTAGAAAACTCAACTTCTAGACCCAATTTAACAAAAATATATCATAAATATATTTGTCTACCTATATTGCATGTTGTATTTATTGAACTGTTTTCAAAACAGTCTTTGTGAAGCATGTATGAGGCGGTTTGGAGTGTTATTCCTCACTGGGCACTACACCCTTTTTCTGTCTATGTTGATTCCTGTATCTCAGGTTCACAGATTTTGGCTTCGGCAATTGTTCTGCATTTTTGGATTACCAGTGAGGTGTCTTTGGTTAGTGATGCCCTTTTTGTTTGGGCGCTTCTTTTGTATTGTTAGAGCTCCGCACCGATACACTGTTGGGTTACGGGATTGCCACTTTGGCTCTTGATTATGTTTATGCTAATGTTATTTTGATATATATGTTTAGATATATGTACATTTGATTTAATATAAACTTATTTTATCACTCATTTGATTTTGATATAATGGGAGTTGAGGCTTGTGCTAGATGAGTCGGGCTCCTATAGACGATTCGCCTCATATGCTAGTCTCCTAAATTTTGGGTCTTGACAATGTGTTTCTCCTTTCTTCCCAACAACTGAATCAAATTGATGCTCAAGGACCCAGAATTCAATGGAACCTGATTGGGGGTTCACTCAGTCATTGACCATGACCAAAGCAACAAAATTAAATAGAGATACAGAGGCTTATAAGGACCATTGTGGATGACGAGGATTGCAGCACTGAGAAATAGCCATAGAAAAGCTCTCGGCTTTGAAGGAGTTGAAGGGTTTTCTAGTAATGCATTTCTTGTGTTTGGACAATTGATACTTGATTACATTCAGAATTAAATTGTTACACCTCACCGATTTTCAACTAATCTTTTGTGACTTTTTGATCAACTCTGATTTGATCCTTGAATGTTTTGTTGATGTTTAGGTGTTTGAAGATAACGATTAACTGATTAATGATGATTAATTGATGTATTTTTGTAAGGTTAGGTGTTGTTGAGTCCCGAGGTTGATGTGACATAAGTGTGCAAGCAAAAAATTTTGATGCTAGTGAATAACGTATGTGAGCAACAATATAATGTGTGTAACCTGAGATTACATGCTAACGCATGTTATCTTGATAATAACATATGTAAACTGGGTTTTTAAATGATTAACGTTCATTAACTCTTCCATAACATACATTAGGACTAGATCTATCAAAACAGAAGCTTCTAGATGCATTTTTGACCGATAACGTATGTAAGCAGCTTGGTAACATAGTTAATGTCCCATAACATACTTTAACTTAATAAAAACATATGTTGGCCTTTGAAAATCATTGAAATGGTGCATTTTGATCTGTCAACCTTTATAACCCTTCATACCGACCCATTCGGCTACAACTCCCATTTTTCACTCAAATCACTTCCAAATCTGATTTCTCTGCTCTCTCATTGTCTCTCTTTGATTCTTTACAAACTCTTGAGGTAAGATTACACTTCCATTCCATTTATTTACTCATTTTCATCCTTGAATACTGATGATAGGGAACTATATTAATAACAATAACAATATTATGTTATTGTTACCGATAGTATTGCAAATGTTTTTGTGCGTGATGTTTGTTTTGATTACGAATGCTTGTGAAATGGTTTTTGAAGCTATTACTTATATAGTGTCTATATAATTATTTATATAATTATATCTATCTATACTTGCATGTGGTGTTTTCCAACAGTTTTCAAAACAATCTTTATGAGGCATGTATTGGGCGTTCTGGAGTGTTTTGCCTCACTGGTTTGACCCCTGTTTGTTCTCTATCGATGCTTATTCCTATCTTTTAGGTAGATAGTTTTTGGGTATGGCAACTACACCACATCTTGGACACCAATAAGGCGTCTCTTGGTTAGTGTCGCCCTTTTGTTCAGGCTCTATTGTTTCAGGTGTAGAGTTCCACACCGGGATGTTGTTGGGTTACTGGGTTGCCTTTTTCTATTTCGATACATTTATACTGATTTTAGTTATTGATATTATTTTGATATATTTACCTATATATCTTTGCTCTAAATAAACCCATTTTATATTGCTTATGTTTTAAATTATTAAATGTTTTAATAATTCGTTAAGTCGGGTATAGTTTCTGATCTTTGAGGCTTGTGCGAGATGGGTCAGGCTCCCATAGATGGTTCACCTCGTACACCGGTCATGGTCTGGGAACGGGTCGTGACAAAGGTGGTCCACCAGAGTGCGAAATCGAGTTTGCTATTAAGGCCCATCCTCATACCGATCCGATATCGATTCCACCGTATCGGATGGCACCAACATAATTGAAGGAATTGGAGACTCAGCTGAGATAGCTGATAAAGAAGGGATTTATGCGACTGAGTGTTTCACCTTAGGGCGCTCCGGTCTTGTTTGTAAAGAAGAAGGATTGAAGCCTTCAAATGTGCATCGATTATCGACAGTTGAACAAGGTAACGATGAAGAACCGATATCCACTTCCGAGGATAGATGATCTATTTGACCAGTTGCATGGTGCACAGTAGTTTTCTAAGATTCACTTGAGGTCAATATATCACCAGTTGAGGATTAGAGGTGAAGACATTCCTAAGACCGTATTTCGAACTAGATACGGACACTATGAGTTTTTCGTGATGTCGTTTGGATTGACGAATGCTCCTGCGACATTTATGGATTTGATGAACAGGGTTTTCAGGCCGTATCTAGATCGATTTGCGATAGTCTTCATTGATGACATCTTGATCTACTTAAGGAGTAGGGAGGAGCATGAGGATCACTTAAGGTTAGTATTGCAAACCCTGAGAGAACATCAACTTTATGCTAAGTTCTCTAAGTGCGAGTTTTGGCTTCATCAAGTGACATTTCTCGGACACGTGGTGTTGAAAGACGGTATTATGGTTGACTCGCAAAAGGTTGAGGCAGTACTCCATTGGGAGAGGCCTAAGATGGCTACGAAGATTCAAAGTTTTCTGGGTCTAACTTGTTATTATAGGATGTTTATCCAAGATTTTTCAAGGATAGCAACTCCTATGACCCGATTGACTCAGAAAGGAGTCAAGTTTGTGTGGTTTGACAGATGTGAGGACAGTTCCCAAAAGTTGAAGGTATGTTTGACAAGCACACTAGTGTCGGTTTTAACTTCAGGTTCTGAAGGATTCGCAGTGTACTGTGATGCTTCGAGAGTTGGCTTAGGATGTGTGTTAAAGAAACAAGGCAAGGTGATTGCCAATGCACTGAGACACCATAAGAAGCAAAACCATAATTATCCAACACATAATTTAGAGTTGGCAGCCGTAGTGTTTGCACTCAAGATTTGGAGGCATTACCTGTACAGAGAGACTTTTGAGATCTTTACAGATCATAAGAGTTTGAAGTACATCCTCGGGCAGAGAGACCTGAACTTGAGGCAGAGATGTTGGTTGGAATTGCTAAAGGATTATGATTGCACCATATCATATCATCCTAGTAAGGTTTACGTGGTTATTGATGCATTGAGTAGGAAGTCGATGGGAAGTTTGGCTCACATCGCAGTTGAGAGATGGCCAACAGTGTCAGAGTGGCAGAGATTGATGGAGCTTGGAGTCGAGCTGCATTTTGAAAACTATGAGGCTCTACTTGGTCATGTTGAAGTAAGACCTATTTTGTTAGATCAGATCCAAGAGGCTTATAAGGAGGATTCTGAGATGAAGGATTTGATTAAAAAGGTTAAGCCATCCGAGATACAAGGGTTTAGTCTTAACGACTCTCGAGTCCTTCGGTTTGGAGCGAGATTGTGCGTACCATCTGCTGGAGGGTTACGTGAGAAGATTATGACTGAGGGTCATAGTTCTTATTATTCGGTACACCTGGGATGCATTAAGATGTATCAGGATCTTCGAGAGTCATATTGGTGGACAGGGATGAAGAAGGACATATATGAGTGTGTTAGCCGGTGCTTGACTTGTCAACAAGTCAAGTTTGAGCACCAGTGTCCTTTTGGATTATTGCAGCAGATGCCTCTTTCAGAGTGGAAGTGTGATCGTATCACTATGGATTTCGTGGTTGGGTTGCCGAGGACATCTTTAGGGTATGACTATATTTGGGTTATTGTGGACCGATTGATGAAATCAGCGCATTTCTTACATGTCAAGACAACATATGGAGCGACATGATTGGCAAGATTGCATATCGAGAGGATTGTATGTCTTTATGGTGTGCCTGTATGTATAGTGTCTAACAGAGGGCCTCAGTTTGCTTCGTAGTTTTGGCATAAATTGCAAGAAGAGTTGGGAACTCGGTTGGATTTCAGCACTACTTTCCATTTGCAGGCAGATGGGTAGTCTGAGCGTACGATTGAGACTTTGGATGATATGTTGAGAGTGTGCGCTGTGGATTTTACCGGGAGTTGGGATTCTCACTTGCCATTGGTAGAGTTTGCATATAACAACTGGTACCAGTAGAGTATCGAGATGGCGCCTTATGAGGCACTGTATGGTAGGAAGTGTAAATCTCCTTTACGATGTGCCGAGCTCTCATAGACGGGTCGCCTCATATGCCGATCATGGTCCAGGAATGGGTCGTGACACAATGGTTGTGTCTTGTCAAATTATATGTTTTTGATGTGATCAGACCTTGCATGTAATTTAGACTAATTAAGGATTGGACATATTCAAAAAATTTTATGTATAATAAGGAATAAATTATCTGTATAAGTAAGATAAAAATCGATTTATGTGTACATTTCAGTATCAGAATAAGTATCATTAGTAGGAATAATAATATTATTAATATCAGCATTAGTATACTATAGTATCTATATCAGTAATAAATATCTAATTGCATGCTTGACTGTGATTAATATTTTATATATACTCTGTGACTTGGGACTCAGCTATGAAGAGGTATAACCTTTGGTATACGAATGATTAGTCAAGGCCTAATTACCAGGGTTTGTGGTAACACTGCGTGTCTAGGGTAAACACTCAGTTTTAGTTGGCAGAATCCACATTACTTTGTTCAGTACTTTGAAACATTTTGATAACAAATATTTTGTGAATGTTTGATCTGTTTGAAGAACATCTCTTCTGAATTTGAGTATGATTTTTGGGATTTATATTCCGTTAGTTTGCATACGTCCATTTGAATATTTCAAATACGAGTATTTTGATTTACAAGAAGAAAAATATTTTTTTTTTTGAAGAATAAATACTCTGCTGAATTTGTATTTCTACAAAATAAAGGTTGTTTATTTCATTTTGCCCATTGATTTATGAAATCAACTATTGCATGATTTGTCAGTGGTTTAATTGCTAGTATGTATTGAATTTGCGAATACATTTTTTATAAAAATTATGGTTTAAATATATGATATGGGACACTTGTATTACGAGGTAGTAGTAGCCTTTGGTATACCAATGCTTAGAGAAATCCCAGCTACTAGGGATGACGGTAGCCATGTGCCTCGACCCAGCACATGATTTGATATTGATTAGTGGCGGAGTCCATGTATTGATTGTGGCAGAGTCCACATAACATTTGTTATTAGTGCTAGATTCACACATTTGCTTTGGTCCCATGTCAGGTTTGCTTTGATATAATATGATTTGCAAATGAATGATTTGAGATTTAAGTTATTTGATATACAATCAAATATTTCGATATTTGCGTCATATGATTTGCAAATAAAGATTTTGATATTTTCATTACATGTTTTGCAAATAAAGGTTTTGAGATTTGCATTATATGAATTGTAAAAAAATGTATTTGTACAAATGTCTTTCGTTGTTTTCTTTGGTTGCAACCGACTTATATATGCACGTGATGTTTTCTAATGTTTTCAAAATGGTTTAAGTGAGGCTCAGTGCCACTCTGAAGTGTCGTTTCGTCACTAGAGATTCTTACCCTATTCTTTTCTATTTATGTTCTTGTATTTCTATTTGCAGGTAATTTTGGTTGATAGCGATCTATCAGCAATCGATACATGGTGAGGCATTCTGCAGTTGTAGTCAATGCCCTTTTTTTGGGCCCCAGTTATTATTATTTTGTTAGTTGCTCCACACTGATATACTTGTGGGTGTATGTTTTGTATGTTGAATCAAGTTTGGTCTACATGAAAATTCCCTCCAAGTTTTGATGATTTAACAAAACAATTGAAAAAGTTAAGCCATGCACTTTGATAAAGATAAAGAAAATTTGAAGTGTTGCAGAATGGATACAATGTGTGTAATACCATATACTATGCGAGCAGTACCGTGTAAATCAGAAGACAGAATGGTCCAATTCTCTTTTGTAAGCATTATACCAAATGGAATCAACTTAGTAAAGAGAAAAATGATTCAGGTGACATACTATGCGTGCAGTATGGAATACTATGCACGTAGACGAGTCTTGAATCCAAACTGGAAAAAATATACGCGTAGAAGGAAAGAGTTACATTCCGAAGGAGATTCTTACTATGCACGTACTAAGAGATACTATGTGCGTAGACGGGTGTGACAGGTTGTTTCCAGCAAGCGAAAAATTCTGTTATGTTGTGTCAAAAATTCAAAAAAGAGAATATTTGTTTGCAGATCAGATTACGTCAGAAGATCACATTCTACACACATAGAACCTATGCTACGCACGTAGAACTGGGTGAGCTCGACTATGAGACAATTTGTCACGACCCGATCCCGTGACCGGCGTGCGAGGCGGGCCGTCTATGGAAGCCCGACCCATGTACAAGCCTAAAAAACATAACTAAACCATAATATTAAGAACGATAGCGAAATCATTTTTTGATAAGTAGTAAGTAGAGATCCAAATATTGTTTGAAACATAAGTTTAAAAAATAATAACAGTATATCTGATAAATAATAAATCTTGATTAAATACCAAATAAGTTTCGAAAACATACACCAACAATCTAATCGGTTTGGAGCTACTAACAAAATAAAAACTGGGCCTGAACAAAAGGGCACATACTACAACTGCAGAAAGCCTCACCAGGTGTTAAATGCTGATAAGTCCCAATCAACCAAAATCACTTGCAATACCGAGTACAGGAGCATAGACAGAAAATAAAAGGGTAAGAACCCTAGTGAGGAAACGACACTCCAGATCGTCTTGTACGTGCCTCACAAAGACTGTTTTGAAAACGGTTCGAAAACGTCACATGCAGATATAAGTGTGCATATGTATACATGCTATATACGAATCCATAGTTTTTGAAATGTTTCGAATCTAAAACAGACAACGAATAGTCAAACAAATTTGCTAAATATTTATCGCAAATAAAATATTTAGTTTTCAGAATATGAAATAGCCAAAATATTTACCTTTCAAAAACATTTACCAAAATTCATATCTGTTTTCCCAAAACTGATTACCAATTATAATATTCTTCAAAACATATATTTGAAGATAAATTTTCAAAATACTTCAGGAATGTGTATCAAAAAATTAATGTATAAATACACATGTGCTATTTAGGTAATAGCTATAAAAAGCATTTCAAAAAAATTGCAGTAGTATTATTAATAATAACAACACTTTTAAATACACTCGCCATATAGATAATAGCAACCATTTAAAAAAAATGGTTACAATAATATCAGTAACAATATCATAATACCGGTGATATGGGACCAATAACAATAACAGTAACAATAACAGTGATGATTGTGGACTTTGCCACACTCGATATCAAATCATGTGTTGGATCAGAACATATGGCTACCGACAACTCTGGTAGCTGGGTTTATCATAGCTTTGGTATACCAAAGGTTATGTTTATCCCTGTAACAAAGGCGTCCCTGTATCTAAATAGTTATCGCAAACATATACAGATATTTATTTAGAAATATCCAAATAGACAACATGCCGAACATACATCTTATTTATTCAATAAACCAAACGTTCAACCGAAACATTTATTAGCGAAACATTGCAAAATACTAAACGTACTATTTTTTTTAAAAAATGCATTTAATCCAAAAACAACCACATGTTTAAGAAATATCTTAAAATCCAAAACAGAAGATTTACTGCCAAAACCATAATAAATATTAAAGCATAATATTTATTTCAAAAACCATCATATTTCAGCAAAAACATTTATTACGAAAACATAATGAATCTCAGAGTAGATTTTCCATTATCTTTAAATCCAAAACAATTAATCATGCAGTAACGCATATAAAAAATAGTCAGGGATATATATTAAGGATATATCCATTCAAAAACATTAAGCTGATTATTAAACACATAACCAGGTTATTAAGTTAACCAATCCTTAGATTAGTCCAATTTCAGAGATATATTCTGAACACATCAAAAACAATATAATTTGGAAGACACAGTCTATGTATTTGAAGCTGTCATTTCACTCGCCTGGTTATCCAAGCTGAATGGCCCAAACACGTACCACTAGCGGCTGGCTAACCTCGCAGACCAGCATACACAACTCAAACAGTTATCAAAGCAATATTCATCACATGATAAGGATACAGTACTGTGGCGGTACCAAAATTCAAAATGATGCAATGCAAATCCTCGAAGTCATCGAAAACCCATCTCGAGTGAGAATCTTTCACTCTGAACACAACATGAAAAATATCAACTCTGATCCTCCCATAATTCAAAACCACCAAAATTACACTTTTGGTCTTTTCGATGGAAAACTACACCAAAACATCCAAATCTTGATTCAAAGTAATGCAAATCGAATCCAAGCACTCACGTCGAGTATAATCGACCTCATAAGCAAGAATCCAATATCCATTTCAACAAAAAACTCAAAATCATCAAGATTTTCTAACTTAAAATTTGGATTTCTTGATCCCATATAAAAAAATCGTCAAATCACAACACCGAACTCAAATCCAAGTATTTCTAACTCTAATCTATCAAGATATAACAAGAACAACTTCATATTTGGTAAGGAAATCATCAAAAATCGAAACCGTAGCTCAAGAACAACCCATTTTGTTCAAACTCAAAAATCTCCAAAACCAAAGTCAAATCATGCTCATCTAGCCTCAATCCATCATGATTTAACATCTCATAACTCCCATTACAACAAAAACAACAAATTTGAACCCGAGAACCGAATTCGACCAAAAACCCAAATGAACAAATCATGAATGAAATGAGGAAAGGAAGAGATTAATGAAGTGTTCTTACCTCAATGAATGGAAAGGAATCAATGGGAGACCAAGAGAAGTGATGAGGGACGAATTGAGAGAGTTTGGAAGTGGTTTGGAGTGAAAATGACGAAGAAGAGTTGGGGGAGCGGTATTTATAACCTACAAGAACAGAACGTTGCATTGCATAAAATTTTGCCCAGAAAATGGCCCTTTACGTGAGTAGCACAAGATGCTACGCACATAACGTTGTCTTACGTGCGTAATATGGTTTATTACTTACGTAGACGAAGGTTTCCAGCTCCAATTTAATTCCGCTTGATGATCTACGCACATAGAAACCCTTCAATGCGCGTAGAAGACCTCTTGGGCGCATTTCAAGCTAAATTTATCACTGCTAATATGTTTCTAACTTAGAAACAAAACCTTCAACACTTTCGGAACAATTCTAACACTCAAAACTTATCATCCATCATCGTTGGACAATCTTAATCATTATAACATCAACTTGAACTTCAAACTCTGCAAAGATTGACATGATTAAACTCCATTAATATTTTTATTTATCAAATAAACACCCAATCATCATCGGAATCATTGAAGAATCAATTCGAAATCGAACGAAAAACTATAGGACTCCAATCAGAACAGACATGTATTACACTATATGTCTAAAGCTGTCATTTTACTCACCTAGAATCCGAAGCAAATGACCCAGTCAGGCACCACTGGTAGGTGGCTGGTCGTGCTGGCAGGAATAGGAAGCTGAAACAAATACATATATCACAGACATCAGAAACAAAATGTTGGTATTGTGGCGATACCAAATGCATGATATGTAATGCAAATGCAGACACTCGATCTACGACGAAAATCCTATTTCGGTGGAAGATCTAACTCTGAAACCTCAAAAATTGGAATCTACGTGAAATTCCAATTGAGTCCCTCAAATTTTGTAAAATTATTTTTTGGTCATCGGGATTGGAAAATTATAACTTAGTCCTTAAATATTTAGGATTTATTATTTGGTCCTCAAGGTATTTAAAATTTATTTTTAAATCCTCAAATTTGCTAAAATTACAATTTTTATCTTTAATTTCTCAAAATTACAAATTTATGTAAGCTTTCCTAAAATTACAAAAATAGACTTCTACTTTTAAAATTACAAATTTGAACCAACTTGTAAAATATCAAGTTCAGTCCCTACAAAAATTTCCAAAATTTTGGACAATAACACTTTTGGTCCTTTTCACTCCAAACTACACCAAATGCTCCCTAACCAATGAAACCCTATTTTCCTCCATTTTTCTCAAATCAAAACATCATCCTTATGTCCAACAACCCAAGAATGTGAAAATCATCCCCAACATTTCCAGAAATCAACTAAAAACCAAAACTGTCCACAAAGTGTGATTTAACCAACCAAAACTTCAACAAAATCCCCACCCAATTCATCACTTCAACTCTCCTCTATTGGACATCATAACCCATTAAAAATCAACCCAAACACATCTAAAACTTGCCTATAAATCGTGCCAAACTGAAGCAACAACCATGAACAAAACCCATAGCAACAGAAACTGAATTTGAAAAATGAAGGCAAAAATGGACTGAGGAGAGATAGTGTTTTCTTACCTTGTTTCAAAGAGGAAGACGAAGAAGAGGGAGAGAAACGTGAAAAGAGCTCTAAAGAGGAGATGCAGGAGAGAGGAATGAAGAAAAAAAGAATAAGTATGGGCAAAGAAAACCGTGTGCAAAGTCATAAGAAAATCAGGGTTGGTGAAAGAGGGATGGTGTCTGTTGACTTCTGAGGCACGCTGAAATGGCGTCATTTTGGGAGGAATTCGCTGTGTATGGAACGCAGACGATGCACGCGCGCTCCGGACAACAGACAAACCTCTTCTGGACGACGCGTCATTTTGGCTGTCCTTCCTTCCCTCCACAGAAGCGGACGACAACTCCTTTTTCTTCCAAACGATATGTAGCTTGCTTCTTACACTCAAACGACATGTCATTCATTTTTGTTTTTTAATTTCGATTTTAATTTTTATTTTTATCCAATTTCCACTTGATTAATCACTCTAATCACTTCAATAATTTTATAAATCAACCAAATAATAAAACATAATTTTTAATTTTCCAGCATTAAAAATTACTTTCTAAATTAATTAAAAATTAATAAAAATTACGGGGTATTACATCTACATGATTCATGACATATCCAATTATAGCCCTTATTGTTACCCCATTACGGATGACGTTTGACTAAGTCAAAACATGTGATTCCTTATGTAGGAGTCGATAGTGAGTTTTAGTCAGATGATTCAAACATCACCATTGTATGAAAGCTACTTGTGACATAGATTCATGAAGTGCTTTCATAGCGGGCTAGTCTAATACATGTTCCCTAACATATATATATATATGTTTTAAGTGATATCTCATATCCATAATTAGTAAAATGTAATTATCCACTTAGCAACATACTAACCTTGGTTTGTTATCATTCCCATGACAACAATCGATTAGGGACATTTAGAATAGTATTCATTTTACCTTATAGTTTTACTATCAAGTCAAACTTGATGACATAAGGAAGAATAAACTCTTCATGGAGGTTTTATCTTCATAAAACATATTATAATATTTCATAGATATGAAATGAAATGTCTCTTTATCAAATGATAAATCGAATGACAATGTACATAAATGATTAGACTAAGGCACCAAAACTAACAAGAACACCAAAGAAGCATAAAAACATAAAAAGACACGAATAACAAAAAATTATAATGCAAAACAAACCTAAAATACAATGTAAAACATGCATAAAATACAACTCATCAACACCCAGCTCCTTTCTATATCAATTCTTCGTGTGGTGCTTAAAACTAGCCTTATTTGTGGGTAGTTTGCTTCATCCTCAAATACCAAAATCCCACCACATTGTTTCTTATTTGTAAACACTTTGGGAGAGGGAAAAGTTTGTTGTTAGCCTATGAAACAACATTGTAATGTCTTTAGAAGTGTGAGCCTAGAGTGAAATCATCCTTGAGTTAAGCCTTAGAGGTGTGAGCCAAAATTAACCTTGTGAGCTAGGCTTTAGAGGAATGAGCATCAAACTTGTTGTATTGGCCTTGTTGGATTGAGCCAACATCAATCATCGAAATAGTGGAGCCGAAATCAACCTTGCTTTAGGGAAGAATGTTCGTCCTTCAAAAATGACTTGGGTTGAGGCAATCAAGATTCTTGCTTGGTTGTGTTGGATTTTTAGCAATTTGTGGTGCTCTTGTTTATTGTTTTTTCAAGAAGAAGAAGAAGAAGAAGAAGAAGAAGAAGAAGAAGAAGAAGAAGAAGAAGAAGAAGAAGAAGAAGAAGAAGAAGAGATTAAAGATTGGGAATTGGAGTACTGGCCTTATGGTAGAGAGAGTTCATTGTGAAGATTTTCAATATTTGTATAGTGAAATGAAAATGATGGAGGTTGCGTATGAGAGGATAAAAGTGAGATGAAGAACAATGGTGGTGGTGGGTTTTGGGTTCATGAGAGATGAAAGAATAGTGGGAAAGGGTTGGGTTAGAGAGAGAGAGAGTGTGTGGTAAATTGATTTAAAATCAGAGGGCAAGTCAGTCTTTTCATGCTTTCTGTTAAGTTTGACTAATGTCGTTAAAGTCTAAGTATCGAAGCGACTAATTTAGAAAGTATAGGGACCGGGAGAGAGATATCACTCTTCTAAGGGACAGCTATGGATTTTTTCCAAAATATAATTTTTAAGAAAACCAATTCACTCGCCCCTTTTGGTTTGCTATTTGGGCCAACAGTTTGGCCTTAATTCTCAACCCTTTACCGCGACATCAAGAACTAAATTTTGTACTGGATTTAATGTGTTTAGTCCATGCCACATTAGAAATAATTATTAATAATATTTAGTGTAAGTTCTAGGTAATTAAGAATAAAAATTTCAGTAAATAATAATAATAATAATAATATATGTTGGACCAAAGGTGGTCAACATTTAGATCCTTTTTATGTTTTGATGATAAACAACACCAAAAAAATGAGTTTTGTTCTTCATGAAGTACGTTTCGCCAAATCAACACACGTCATGTTCATACGCAATGTACGCTAAGGTTCAAAACGTGCATCATATTTGACGGGAAAACGGGCAGAAGCTACTGGATGGTTTAGATGAAAAAACAACGTATGTTTCAAAAGTAACACATACGTCTTGTATGATCAACGTATGTTAGGGGTAGGAAAACGTACGTTAAAGCCATTCAATTAAACGCGTGAAATTTAAGAACACTTGATGATTGAAAGATTTACTACAAGAAAATGATCGTTTTGCAACAAACATTTTGCGACGGAACAATTTTGATGCAAAAATTGCACGAATTCATTGCAAAAAAATGCGAGGAAAGACTTTTCGTAGCAAAAAAATTGTTTTGCGACAAAATTTGTGACGACATTGCAGTTTGTCGCAAAAAGTTGTGACCAAATAAATTTTCCTCGCAAAAATTTGCGACGAAATGCTCTTTCATCGCAACTTTTGCTACGGAATCACATTTCCGCCGCATACATTTGTGACAAAATTGTGAATTCGTAGCAACTTTTTGAATATTAATTTAAAATATAACAAAAATATTAAAATTCAACATGACTTACGGACTAGATTTGTCGGCGATCTGATTTCATGACTTCATTAAATATCTCCATTGTTGAACAAAAAAAATTAACATAAGATAATATTCATCAAATAATAACAATATCTATATATAATATATTAAAATATTATAATTTCTGATTAGAATAAAAGAATCAAAACTAGGGTGAAAATTACAAACAAATTAATTTGTCATATTAATTTAAATAAAAAGCATTGAATATTTTTAATGAAACAATCATATACCGTAATAATTGAGAATTAATACCTTAAATATTGGTTTTTTAGTAAATATATTTTCGAATTAATTAGGGTAATAATTTCTAGCAATTGATTAGAATAAATATTTTCTAATTAGAATAAAAGGATCAAAACTATGGTGAAAATACCAAAAAAAATAATTTGTGATACTAATTTTAATTAAAAGTTTGAATATTTCTAATGAAACAATTAAATACCGTAATAATTGAGAATTAATACAGTAAATATTTATTTTTCCATAAATGTTGTTTTTTCACGATTTTTTGCGACGAGTTCGTCGCAAACCATCATTAATCAATTTTACATTTATTAATTAATTGTTTCCTTAAAAATATTCAAGCTCTTAGTTATCATTAATATAAAAAATTAATTTGAATTCTTCTTACACATATTCTCTTTCTTCAAGTACCAGATCTAAGACGAGTGCTTTTAGACATGGTTTCGCTCTGTGGCCTCTTCTCCATCGCGAAATTCGCTTCCAGTTTAGGCGTTTGGCGGGGAAGCGAAAGCAGAATTGGGTTTGCAATGTTAATTGTCTGAAGAATAAAAATATTTTTTAATTAGAATAAAAGAATCAAAATTAAGTTGAAAATTACAAATAATTAATTTGTGATACTAATTTAAATAAAAAGCGTTGAATATTTTTAATACCTTAAATATTGTTTTTTTGTAAATATTGGTTTTTTCACTATTTTTGCTACAAATTCGTCGCTAAATTGCTACGAATCCATCACAAAATTCAAAAATGCGGCGAATTCGTCACAAACCATCATAAATTAATTTGACCTTTGCTAATTAATTGTTTCCTTAAAAATATTCAAGCTCTTAATTATCATTAATATAACAAATTAATTGTTCGTAACGTTATATGTCTTAAACATTCACCCAAGTTTTGATTCTTTTATTCTAATTAGAAAATATATTTTCAAATTAATTAGGGTAATAATTTCTAGCAATTAATTAAAATAAAAATATTTTCTAATTAAAATAAAAGACTCAAAACTAAGGTGAAAATTACAAACAGTTAATTTGTGGTATTAATTTAAATAAAAAGGGTTGAATATTTTAATAAAACAATTGTATATTGTGAT
>CAODLS011165987.1:0-12041 GCA_948243855.1 Flueggea neowawraea
GATAGAAGAACTTAATGAATATACATGGTTCAGAAGTTTTGTTCTCCTCATAGAGTTAATTAATAATTATTTGAAAACCTTATCCGTTCAATAAAACTAATTAAATGTCCAATCAAAATTCGTACCTTTAGGGCTTGTTTGTTTGATGGACATAACCATATGAAGTAAGATTGTACTGGATGAGAGAAGATAATATATATATATATATATATATATATATATATATATATATATATATATTAGTTCCAAAACATAATCTTGATTAATACACAAAATCAGTTTATTATTAGTCAATCCTTAGATTAGTCAAATTTTAAAATATGTGACAAGCACAATTGTTATGGAGCAGCCTACAGGTCAAGTTCAACATGGTCATGTCGAAGAGCTTCCAGACACTGATCAAGTTCAACATGGTCATGTCGAAGGGGGCTCTCAACCTAAGCTTGAAGACAAGGATCAAGTACAAGTTCCACAAGTTTCTAATCCAATTGGCATGCCTCCAGGACCCATACAAGGTCCCGATCAAAGAAGTTTCAACAAGCATTGATCCATCATCTACAAGGCTTGGTGAACTCGCTTAATGAAGGTTTACAAGGCCACCAAAGCTTTGGAACAAGTTCAGCTCAAGTCTAATACGACTTAATTCAGATCCAAGTCACTAATGGGATTAATTAAGTGTGTTTTAATAAATATTATGTTTTTGAAATAATATATATATATATATATATATATATATATATATATATATATATTATCTTCTCTTTGATTTGATGCATCTGCGCAGGCTCTGCTTTGATACTATATATTAGTATGATTTCTGTTTTCTAACATGGGACTCCTACGTTACGAGGATAAAAGTGACATTTGGTATACCAACGCTTTGATAAGCCCAACTACCAGGGTTGCTGGTAGCCATGTGTTCTGATCCAACACATGATTTGATATTGATTATGGCGGAGCCCATATATTATGTTATTAGTGCTAGATGCATGCTTCTGCTTTGGTCCTATATGTTTGTATATATGTTTTGACACTTAAAATGAAAATCGTTTTATACGCCTCTGTGCATGTGGTTCCTTTGTTTGCGAACTTTTACGAAATGTTTTGAAAGGCTATTACATGTATCGTGTGTGTGTGTATATATATATATATACCTAATTATACCTGCTTGTGGTAGTTTTGAACTGTTTTTAAAACAGTCTTTGTGAGGCACGTATGAGGTGATGTGGAGTGTTATTCCTCATTGGGCGGCCCTGGCCCCTTTTGTTTCTCTGTTTGTGTGATCCCTAATTGGCAGGTTCAAAGATTTTGGCTTCGGAAACAATTCTGCATCCCGGTCACCAGTGAAACGTCCTTTGGTTAGTGATGCCCCTTTTGTCTGGGCTCGTCTTTGTTTTGTTAGAGCTTCGCATCAGGATGTAGTTGGGTTATCGGGTTGCCATTTTGGCTTTTGAATTATGTTCCATTGATTTTCACATTTATAACCTTTGATATATACATATTTGATTTCTTATTATGTTTTCGATTATTAAACGTTTTAACAAATGTTTTATTAATCTGATCATTTGGTAATATGTTCTGATCTCTGAGCTTGTGTGAGATGGGTCGGGCTCCCACAAATGGTTCACCAACGGTTCACCTCGTACGCAGATCGTGGGCTCGCAATTAGTCGTGACAGGATATATATGGAATATGCAAAGATATAAAGAAGTTCAAAATAGTACATTTAGAAATATGCACAAGTTCCGGCATGGAAAGGTACAAGTTGCTACTGCAACTGAGGCTTGAAGTTCCTAAGGAGTCGGATAATAGTCCTCAAATTGACCTTCTTCCTCTGCACCACCATAGCTAAAAGGAATGGGATCCTCGGGTTGTCTACCCCCAAATGATTTTGAAGCACCTATAATATTGCTCGTGCCTCTAATCGTAGGCTGTCCTGCTTGGGACTTGATAACAAGTCTATGAGAACAATCAGTTATCATATGTCTCGACTTCTTATATAAGTAGCAGTTATGATTTGGCTTGCCACACTTCCCAAGGTGTTTTCTCTCACACCTATTGCACCAAGGAATTGGACCCTTATTTGAGCCTCCAACATTCTGAGTTCTACTCTGAAATCCAGCACGTACGTCTGAATGTACCGCACCAATATTCTGATTGTTACTATACTACCTTTGTTGCCTTGAGAAGAAGTTGTTCCTCTTCTCAGACTGTCTACTCTGACCTCGACTCTGATGGGCACTAATTGTTCCTTCGATCCTACTCCTTTTAAGAGTTTCCTCTGGGTGTCTCTCATCGATATATTTAATGGCTCTTGCGGCCTCTGCGATCTTTTCCACTGTTTCCAGTCCAGGAGCTGCTACCAATCTAGCATATCCTGGCAATAGACCCTTTTGAAATTTGGTCGCCAGTGCCATCTCAGTACGACACTCCTCTGGCGAATATCTACTGAGATCTTTGAACTTCTCATCATACTCAGTCACAAACATTCCATGTTCCTGCTGGAAATCATTGAACTCATCCGATTTCTTATCCCTAATATTGGGAGGAAGAATAAATAGTATGAGCTCATTCTTGAACTTTGCCAGGTGATGTCACCTCGTTCTTAAAACCTTGCCACCACACCACCCCACGACCGCTCAGAAGAAATGATGCATATCTGATCCTTTTGGCATCGTCGGTGTAGTTTAGAGCACTGAAGCAACGCTCAATTTCAAAGATAAAATCCTATGGATCCTCCCCCACCGTGCCTTTAAATCTCAGTGGCTCGAGCTTTAGAAAGCTTATCAAACGGGTGTCTTTGTCACAACCCATTTTCGGACCATGACTGACGTACGAGGCGAACCTTCTATGAGAGCTCGACCCATCTTGCACAAGCCTTAGAGAACATAAACATATTACCCAATTACTGTATCATTAGCCGACTTATTAGTCATATTAAAACAATTTAACAGATACTAAGTTTTAAAAAATAATATTCATGAGTAATAATAAAATATACTCATGTTATCAAATACTGAATAAATAATTATAATTAAAAACAACTTAATCGTTAAATTATCAAATACAATTCCATAACCAACTATCCGGTGTGGAGCATCTAAAATAAATAGAAACTCGGGCTTGAACAATAGAGCTCCTACTGCTGATAAGAGTACCTTACTGAGTGTGAAAGATCGAATGATAGCTTTCAAGAACACCTGAAAGACGGAGTAAAAATAAACAAGGAAAAAGAAGGGGGTAAGAACCCAATAAAGAATGACACTCCAGAATACTTCATGCGTGCCTCACAAATATTGTTTTGAAAACAGTTCAAAATATCACATGCCTATATAAATGTACATACGTATACACACTATATACATAATAGTAATGTTTCTGAAAAATCATTTCAAAATCCTTCGCAAACAAGGTAGACAACAAATATTCACCGAATTGACTAAATAAATTAATTAAATAAAAATATTAAATTTCCAAAATTAGATATAGCCAAAATATTTCCCTTTCAAAATATTTTCCAAAAATCCCATTTATTATTCAAAACATTTACAGAGAAAAATATTTGTTTTTCGCAAAATGTTATTAGATCATAATATTTTCCCAAAATATTTTAAGAAAGAAATTCCAAATCTTTTAACGGGACCAGAGATCATAAAGGAGGAGTGGACCAGACTCAGTAATAGCTACTTAGGCAAGGATTAGCCATTTGCTCACCATAGTATAGCCACTAAGGCAAGCATATGTTGGACCCGGGGAGTCTTGGGAGATATGTCTTGTGTGTGGGCCTAGTGAAGGAGCACACAAGTGGGTCTGACACCACATTTTTACCCAAAACTTTAAGGTAATGGGTTATGAGTCTATACCACTTATAAGTCCTTCACACACACCACAACTTTTAAATGTGGGACAACTACCATTCACACTTGTTTCCTCACAATCTCCCCCTCAAGTGTGAATCTTTTCCACATCGGGCTTAGATCTGCTCCCCTTGCAATGAAAACCTCTCAGTATTGCGAATTTTTTTTGGGCCTCTTCAAGTACTAATGTGGAATTTTTAGCCCAATAGCTCTTTCCATGACTCCACCCATCTACGAGCTAGCCCCACTCACACCAAACACTCTACAAGGTTTACAACAGTCAACATAACTCTTTCACCGTTCTCGTATCCGAGCATCACCACAGTGTCACCAAAAGTTTCTCCAATGACTCCACCCTTTCATCTATGAGCTTTTTTTCGGCCGCTCACACAGTAGATATGGGTTACATCAGTCAATACAGTTCTTCACCACATTACCGCACTCATACCAGACCACCACCACATCATACTCGTCATTGCGTGTCCCATCCAAACCGTTGGCTCTGATATCAATTGTTGGACCCGGGGAGTCTTGGGGAGATCTGCCTCGTGCATGGGCCTAGTCAAGGAGCACACAAGTGAGACTGACACCACATATTTACCCAAAACCTTAAGGTAATGGGTTATGGGTCTATGCCACTTATAAGTTCTTCGCACACACCATAACTCTCCAATGTGGGACAACTACCATTCACATTTGTATCCTAACAACATAAACCACTTAGGCATAAAGTATAGCCCCTTAGGCAAATGGTACAATATCAATGTACCAAAACTACGCTACCTCGTAGCTGGGTGTCCCAAAACAAAATGTTTGCCAAAAATATTTTGAAATAAATATTTAAAATATTCAAATAGATGGTATACAAAAAAGACAAATTACTCACAAAAACTATATCAAACTTTTAGACAAAGAATATTTATTCCAAAAAATATTTCAAAGTACTGAATAGAATATTTATACAAAAAATATACTTAATTTTCATAATAGAAAATCTACTACATAAATACATTCATTTCCGAACATATCATTTATTACAAAAAATATACTTATTTTTCAAACCAGGTTTCCACAACAAAGATTTTCAAGGACGTCAGATTTTAGGATTTTTCTATCCCTTAATTATTCCAAATTACATGTCAAATCCAGACACATAAAAAAATATAGATTTAGAAGACACATCCTATGTGTGTGAAGCCGACAACCACTCACTGGATGCCAAGAAAATAGTCTAATCACTGGCCACCGGGGAATGGCAGGTCACCTCTGAAGTCCAGTCGAGTTGAGTACATAATTTATCACAACATAGTCAAATACTATATGTTGAACCAAGGGAGGTTCACATTTGGATCCTCTTATGTTTTGATGATAAACAAAACTTGGGAAGAAAAGAAATGCCAGCCTCTTATGTTTTTTTTTTCTTACTCGAGTAACTTCCATTTTCTGCATTTGCATACTCGAGTAACTTTTATCTTAGTCGAGTGACTTCAACAATCAGTTACCTTCTGGAACTTGAATTAACTCAAGTAACTATATTTTCTACTCGAGTAACTCTTGAAATTTTGACTTTTGGCATTTGTTTTCTTCCCAAGTTTTGTTCATCATCAAAACATAAGAGGATGCAAATGTGAACCTCCCTTGTTTCAACATTCAGGACATAAAATGTGGTGATGAACTAAGAATTAAATGTAAGGATGATTGCGGAAAAACTACATTGGTTGTAACGCGCATCTAAGAGAGACACACTCGTGAAGAAAGTTGGGTTCTTGAAGAAACAACGGTGTTTTGCATATGTGGTATCCACTTACCCCGATGGTGCCATTTTTGTACAAGGACAAGCCTGTGCAGTTGAGCAGCCCAATTTTGGCTTCAAACAGGGGCAGATTCAGAATCGGGGGCATTTTGGTCATTTTTTCTCAACTTGTATACCCTAAATTGATTCAATTTTGGACCACAGCACAACAGACCCACATGTTGTATCAAATCTTTACCTTGCCAACCCGTAAGTCAGACGCTCGTTGGAGAGGCCAACCACCATATGAAATTCTATCACCACCACCTATTACCACTAGCCAAATACCACAACAGGCTGGGTCGTCGTGCCTTTCCTCTTCTAGAGCCATTGTTATTCTGTCGAGTCGCCGCTCTTCTTGACTTCGTAATCTTCCTCAACCACCAGCGTCATCTTCCTCTTCTTCCTCTAACACTTACACAGACCCTGAGGTCGTGTTCATGACAAGTCGCACGTCCCAACAGATAGGAGACCCCGGAGCCGGACCATCTCATCACTCTCCCTCTCCACCAGATGAACAACCCTCTCAATGTCGCCTCAGATGATGACCCGGACAAACCCCTATAATCCTATATTTTCAAAAGCCAATACTTTTAGGAACCCATTTCACAGAGTCTTTCAAGGATTTTTGGCTTTTAATTTTTCTTGTCGTTAGGATAACAACGATGTTCTTTCTCGTACTGAATTATTTTTTTTTGGTGTGCTGAGAAAGGGGTTCGAGTTAATATGGGATATTTCATTTTAACTCAGTTACAATATATTGTTGGGCAATTGAAGAATAGGAAGAAAACTTTTATTTTAGGACCATTGATTACTCTTATTGCCTTGCGTTCTTGTGATTTGTATCCTGCTAACCCACTTCTCACCAAGCTCACCTCAATGGAAGTGTTATATTTTTTATCCTTGCAGAGAATGTAGATCATCAAGCCCACTGCTCAACGTGGTCAGTATGAGTTCTTGCCATCAGAAGTAACTCTCTATGGCGCAGTTCCGCAGGTACCAGTAAAGGAACTCCTTGAGAGGACGGAGTCTCGTCAAGCTCGCATGGAAGCTCAAAAAATTGAGCTGGCCATCCTCATTCATTCTTTGGTCTCTATAGTTCAGCGAATTTATCAATTCATTGATCAAATCAGTGAGCGTGCTCCTCACGCTGACGACTAGTCACCACCATTTCCACCAATCCAAAGAAGCCTTTCTTCCACTTCTTCTCAATTTAATTTTTGTATTTTCTTTTACGTTACATTGAGGACAATGTAGATTTTTTGTGTGGGGAGGGGATTTTGTGATTGTGTTTGTGTTTTACTGTTTGTTTTGTTGTGGTTGTGTGATTTTTCAATTTTGTTGTGATTTTCTTTGATTTTTCAAGTCTTTGTGCCTTATTTTGCATGCTCTTTACGTAAATGCATGTTTGCATGGCATATTTTGTCTTTTCTGCATGTATGTTTAGTCCTCTATTGATCTTGGCATGCCATGTCATTACTGTGTTGCAAATATTGTTGCATTTCGTATGGTAATATTTACTTTTGATTGCATTTGTTTGTTGCTTAAAATCATTTCACTACTGAGTTTTGTGACATTTTTGTGTGAGTTTGCCCTAAAAAATTTAATAATTTGAAAATTTATGAGTCTTAAGATTCAAGCATCCTCATATATCCATTTGTGTGAAAACTTGAACTTCTAAGCATCTTAACTTCACGATTAAACAACCTCTAGTAATTGAACTGAAAGGGACCCAATAGTTTAAATTTACACAAAACCATGTGAGTATTTGAGACATAAACATTTTATTTTCTTGTTGTGTGACACTCATAGTAGGACCCTACTAAGATTTGTTGTCGAGTACATTTCGAAGACCACACCGTTTAATTGAGACAATGAAACGATGAAAGGCATTGTTTGTTAACCCTTTGGTTATCCTTTTCTTTCAACATCTACCTTTTATGTTTACCCTTTGTTTACCTCTTTTGAGCCTTGACCTTTTCTTTGTTTAAAACCCATTTAACCATCCCCATTTTTATTCTAAACCTTCAACATTTGAACCCTAAGTTGAGAGATTTTCAAATGTGATACTTTGCCAAAATTATTTTGTGTGTTAATGCTATGGTATTGTGTTATTTAGACATGTCTTATCTATGATTTTTTATGCTCATTTTGCAATTGATGCATGTCAGCCTAGTTTTGATTATTTGAAAAAAAAAGGGTGTTGCTTTACTTGAAAAAAAAAGCAAATGAAAAAAAAAAATGAAGTAAAGCAACGTGCAGGCAAGGAAAGTTAATGATTTTTGGAAGCCTTGCATTATTAAAGAAGAAATGTAGTTTACTTTATTTTGCATTAGCTTGGTATGTCTATGTTAGTGGCAAGTATTGCTCGAGTTAATTGTTTCCTCTCTCAACTTATTAAACCCATGTTATTAGCCCCATTACAAGCCTACATAAAGTCCTTTTTAATCGGTGTTTTGCTTGAATTTTATTAGTGGTTACGATTTGACTTTATGCCAAGTTCTGGAAAGCTTTGCTACGAGTGAGAGCGTAAATTCTTTACCTAAACACTTTGAGAGATAGAGTAAAACTTGTGAGGGTATGAATTTTTCTATCCCTTTTGGGGGCATAACTAGTGTGGAGACAATTTCTTTGAGATTGACGGCTATTTTGGCAATAGTTGTGTTTCCTCTTGAACTTTCGATGCATATCGGTTTGGGTATTACATTATGCGGGGGTAATAAGAGTGATTGATTTTTAAGGTTCTTAATTGTTTTAAGTTATATAATGTTTAAGGGCAAACACTGTTTAAGTATGGGGAGATTTGACAAATTGCATTTCATGCATTTTTTATATTGCATTTTCTGTTTGTTTTGCATTATAAATTGTTGTTATTCGTGTCTTTTTATGTTTTGTTTGCTTCTTTGATGGTTTAGGTAGGATGCTGGGAAATATTGGAGTTGGAAATATTTTGGCATATTTCAGTGTCGACTGCACTGTGACATGACCATGTTGTAGTGGGCATGAAGAATGGGCTAGACTTATTCGCATTGGGTCGCGTGTCAGCACTATTGGACCTTGGGATCTGAGCCTTTAGGACGTGTCTAAAGGTTGTGGACTCAACTTTACTACTAGAACAACTACAATTACATTATTATTATTATTATTATTATTATTATATGATTATTATTTACATTAGGATTAGGTTTTTAGAAGGGCCGCCTATAAATAATCTTTTATAAGATTGGAGGTCTTCTTCTTCCATCTTTTGTCATGTTGAACAGCAGCTCCATTATTCATCTTTTGGCTTTCTCTCTTCGTCATGTATAACTAAACTTCATTCTAGTTAAGATACTTTGGAAGTTCAATCCATTAACGTTGTGAAACTTTTGTTTTAACTGTTATTAAGTGATTCAAGTATTTATTCGGTTTATGTGCCTTAGTTCTTTTATTATTATTTATGTTGATTGATTGACAAGGGCTCGTTGGTTGATTGATTGAGATAATATATTGTTATTTAGGATTGATAGTGTGTCACATTATTCCTAATCTAGGTAACGAATAATGTGAATTTATGTGTTGACATTGTTCATTGTTATGGAATTGGATAATCTGGTTTTAATGAATCACGATGTTTTCAATTTCCCTGGCTAGGATAGGAGTCCCTTTAATTCGTACTGCTTCAATAGATTAAATCTTGTCAAGGCGTCCCGGGGTTGTCTAGTGGTTATGGAAATAGTTTACAGGGCGTCTCAGAGCTATCAAACAGGTAAGAAGGGATTGGTTTATTGAATGTGTCATCGTTAACTATAACTCTGTCTACTTGAATGCTTTGTACTGATATTTCGCGTTTGTGATCAACAGGTTGGATTGAACGGAGATATACCTTAGCTAGGTTTTCATCATTATTAATTTTTCCTCAATTTAACTTCTTAAATTTATTGTTTTCTCTTATCTGCAACCTCGACTTTCAACAAAATTTTCACCAAATTAAGTTTATTTTTCTGTTTTAGCATTTAAACATTTTTTCACTAGTCTCTGATGATCGGCCTTGCTCACTGCTTTACTCATTTTACTGTTCTAAGCAGGTTAATATTAATTTGGTGGGTTTGACAACCTATCAGGCGGCGAGGTGGACCGCGACTGCTTGGAGTGCGTTGGCATGGAAGAGAAACAAAGATGAGTGCAACTCTTTGGGAAATGGGGGAGTAACTAGTTAGGTCACGAGCTTGAGGGATTTTTTCACTCTTTTTTTTAAACCACAGGGCGAAACAATGTCATTTCCCCCTATAGTTTAAGAATTAAAAAAAAAGTTATGGCAGTGTTGTTGTTCATCGTCTTCCTCCAACAGTCCAACCTCCAAGCTCTAACATCAATAGCAGCCCTTCCACCCAACAACAATTGTTGCTACCTCAGTGGCAAAGCCATCCCGGGTAGGGGATCTTATAGCCCTACTCCAGCACGAGATGGTGTCGGGCACCCTCTGGTACCATAGTGGCTCCACCACTGGTGACAGAGGTTGCGCAACATTTCCAGCAACATGCACAATTCTCTATTATTTTCAATACGATGATATAATCATGCAAGAATTAAGTTGTTTGTCTAATGAAATGCATTATAAATTGGCATGAACTTATGTTCATTACCATAAAATATAAATTTATCACTAATTTGAGCTTTTTTTCATATTTAGTAAGTGCATGGAAACATTGAACCATATATATATATATATATATATATATATATTACACTTGCATCAAGGAGCTTTAAAATTTTCTTTTCACAACCTCCGTCATGGGCGGATTCATACGCCTTTGTGATTTTCTGCAAGGTTTATAGTCATCTTCCAATAATATTCTATGCATGCAAATAGAAGGACTCAAACCTTTTATATCAGCAATGGTCCAACCGATTGCTTCTTTGTTGTCTTTGAGGATTCAAACTAACCTATCTTCTTCCTGCAGTGTGAGTTTATTACAAATAATAACAAGCAGTGTTCGACTCACCTAGGAAAACATATTTGAAATGATCAGGCAATGCTTTCAACTCAAGTTTGGGGGCTTGACAATGGAGGGAATGATCTTGTTTTTTGAAGCAGCAACTGACAAACATTTTGTCTCTACAAAATATGCATGCATAGCTTGCAAATCGGCTATGACATGGTTCAAGGGCGACGACAATACCCAGGATTCACTCAATTTGGTCAAGTATTTTCTGAAATGCTTCAAGTTAGCACACCTTGCAAAGAATCATTAGAATGCAATCCCAAAATTTCTTTTTGTCAATGGGTCAAAAGAATCAATAGCAAAAACAGAAGAAAAATCATTCGGATGTTTCATTGAATAGTTAATGCTGAACTTGATCCTAACACCATCGAATTCCATAGACAGAGTCCCTTCGTGCACATATATTTTCGTTCTTGTTGTCTTGAGGAATGGTCTTCCTAAAAGCAACAATCTCGAACTAGAGGTGCCATCATCTTCCATATCTAGAACATAAAAATTCTTGGGAACTCTATGTGTGGTCATATCAAATATGGGCAGCAGAAACATGTTATAAACACGTAGAACACAGCCAAGGAATGTTTGCACATAAACAAAAATTAACAAAAATGGAAACATACTAATAAATAAAACATGTACGAATGGTTATCTCTAATCACTTTGCACAATTGTCTCCTTGTTTTCACCAAAAGTAACAAGTTAAAACTTTACGTTTCAACCCCTTGAAGGATCTTATGAACCTGGAGAAAACAACAAATAATGGTGAAGAGTTTCTTGTACGCAAACTCTCTCTATCGGATTACATGCGTAACCTATTGACTAGGTAGTGTGCTAGCACTTGAATGCTCTCAACTAAAGGTGTGTTTTTTAGATTATTTGAAGGTTGAACAAGACTCTCACCCTGAAAATAACATGTGGACAGTAGCAATCACTCACAAGAACTTTTCTTTTAGGTGCTCACAAAACCAAGGCCGAAAATCTCAAAACAACAAACTTAAAACCATAACTCAATGCCGTATGAGAAGAGAGAAAAGTGAAGAAGAGCTTTTCTGTTTTTTCCTTGCTATTTTTGAATGAATGAATAAGTGAATGAGTGAATTAGAATAGTGTAATTGGCTGGCCAAACATGTGTCTAAGTTAGGAGTGTTTGTGTCAAACACAACCACGTCAAAAGAAAGAGATTTGGTGAAATACAACCTCATTACTTATTTGATTTATCCTAAACTCTTTAACCATATCATAAACATTTAATCATATGTATATGGCCGGATTTAATACTCCTAATTGGGCTTTAATGGTCTGGTCATTTAACTCACTTAAATGGCCACTCATTTAGCCCAGTCTGAAACACTCTCGCGCGCTTACATTTACGCAACTTTTACATAATTTTAAGTGAACCTTTATGAGAGA
>CAODLS011166220.1:0-11360 GCA_948243855.1 Flueggea neowawraea
GATCATCTCAAAAGGTACATACTAGTCTTCATTCATTGCCATTCCCATGACAATAATTGACTAGGGATATTTAGAATAGTGTTCTTTTACGGATTAAGGTTTTACTATCCAAATCATATTTGATAACTTAATCAGAACCACTATTCACGAATAATTCATCCAATTAGATATGCACAGAAATAAGAAACATGATGAAAAATGCCTCATACATATATATCAAATATAAAGGGTTTCGAAAACAATGTGCTTGAGGCTAGGGCTTACACTAACACTTGAACCCAGCTAAGAACACCATTATCTCCTTTTGGGTGAGGGAGAACCAAGTCCCACTTCCGACAGCACTATCAGAGGAAATGTAGCAACCACCAGAGGCCAGTGAGCGGAATAAGACATCGGACAAAGGACATTTGTCTCGAATTTGAAAATCAAGCTTCACCATTCGTCGTACAACAAAACACAGGAAATCAACACATAGGATCTCAAAGTATTTGGAGGAGAACCTTGAGGAGGAATTATATTCTTTGGGTGTCTTTGAAGATGACCTAATTGATGGAGCTAGGGAGCTAATGGTGGTGGAAAATCCCACCCTCATCTCAAGCCCTTGATTTCCTTATGTCTGCTCTGATGAGATTAGTTTATTGTCCTTTTCTCTTATCTACTAATGTTTAAATTTTTTGTGTGGAATTGAAGAGGTACGGGCAGTGACCGATTTTGGAAAACCTTTGCACATTATAAATGGGTCCATGGTCCTACTCTTGCAGCCATTCTAGAGCCAAAAATAAGTGGTACTAAGGCAGACAAAGTTATTAAAGCCATGGGGTTTCATTTTTCTCATCACATTGAAGCTGAGGGCTTTAGCAGGGGGATTTGGATTGTTTGGACTGATACATTAATGTAGTCATTCTGGAGAATTCTAGGCAGTTTATTCATGTCAAAATCACGAATACTTGTGGGTGCACTTTCTGTGTTACGGTGATTTATGGTTATCCGAATAGTTCACCGAGGAAAGCTTTGTGGACTGAGTTGCTTAGACTAGAGGGAGAGATGGGTGATATGCCATGGTTCTTTGCAAGAGATCTCAATGCTCGACTGACTGTTTCTGATAGATATGGTGCTGCCCCCTCTGGTGATGGCCCTTGTAAAAAATTTGGAAGATGGGCACAAGTAAGTAAGATGATTGAAATGCTTCATCAATGAGCTTAATTCACTTGGTCTAAAGGAAGCCTTCAAGAGAGACTTGACTGGTGCTTTGTTAATGAATTGTGGCTGAACTGTTTTTCTAGCAACACTCTTCTACACCTTCTGAAGTTACATTCTGACCATAGACCTTTACTGATTATTACTGATAATAACTTTACTGTGAACCACCGACGACCATTCAAATTTTTGAACCTGTGGGTTACTCACAATGATTTTAAAAATTTCCTCACCCGCTGTTGGAGCAGGGATACAAATTACATGGAGAACATAAGCATATTCAGAGCGAAATGCAATGATTAGAACAAACATACTTTTGGGTTCATTGACTACAGGAAACAGAAGTTGTTAAACAGAATAAGGGGTATATAGAAAACTCTTCAGATTAACTTCTCTAAGCATCTCGTAGACCTTGAAGCCAAACTTATCGGTGAGCTCAAAATGGTATTAGCACAAGAAGAAATATTGTGGCAACAAAAAGCTCATGTAGACTGGATTCATCTAGGGGATAGGAATTCCAAATTCTTTCACACTAAGACTCAGGCTCGCCAAAACCGAATGAGGATCGATATGTTGAAAATGGATGGAACAAATTAGTGTTATAACCAAGAAGAACTACGTCAAAAGGCTGTGAATTTTTTCTCTGATCTTTTTGCATCTGAAGAGGGGAACCATCCTGAGTTTACTGTCAAACAGGCATTCCCCTCTTTACCTGACAGGGAGATGGCAATGCTGGAAGATCTTATTACAGATTAAGTGGTCAAACAAGACATTTACGAAATGGGACCTAATAAACCGACGGTTTTTTTCCAAATCCAATGGGATATTGTGGGTGAATCCATTACTTGTCTAGTTAAAGAGGCGTTTCAGGTAGGGTCCTTCCCCGCACACTTTAATGCCACGCTTTTGGTCTTGATCCCTAAAGTTGCTAGCCCGGAGATCTTCGCACAATTTCGCCCCATCAGTCTTTGCAATGTGGCTTATAAATCCATCACTAAATTCCTTGTTAATAGAATGAAACATATTCTCCCAATGCTAATCGGCGAAGGCCAATCAAGCTTCATTCCTGGCAGAAATATAACGGAGAACATAATCTTGGCTCAAGAAGTGGACCACTCTATGGATTGCACGATGGCTCTGACCGTGAACAAGGTGATAATGGATATTTGTGAGGCCTCTGGACAAGCAGTGAGACAGGAAAAATCGTTGGTCCTCTTTTCTAAAAGCGTCCAAGCCCGTGATGCTAGATGTCTTAGCACTATAATAGGTGTCCCTAAGTGTGACAAGTTAGGTTGCTATTTTGGGAGTCTCATTGCTCCACAACCATGTCAACAATCTCACATACCAAAATTTGGTCAATCGAGTGGCAAATAGACTCAACTCTTGGCAAGCGAGAAATCTTTCATTGGCGGGCAGACTCGTGTTAGTTCAGTCTGTCATGTTGGCCATCCCTTTTTATACTATGCAAACAGTTTGCCTCCCCAAGTCTACTATCCACAAAATTGAGCGCCTCTGTCGTGAATTCCTTTAGGGGACTGCTGATGGAAAGAAGAGACTGAGCTTAGTGAAGTGGCAGGATGTATGCCAACCCAAAGTTCATGGTGGGCTGGGTTTACGCAGTTTATATGAATGTAATCTCACATTTTTTATGAAACTTTGCTGGCAGGTCTACACAAAGCAGGATTCCTTGTGGGTGAAAGTAATAAAGGGGAAATAAATGAGAAACAATATGCAAGGACCACCTAGGGCTAAATCTACAAGGGTTTCACGGATCTGGCGGGGGATAAGAAAGGCATGGCCTTTAATGCTACGTGGTACTCGTTGGGCTATAGGAAATGGGACTAGCGTACATTTTTGCCAGGATATATGGATAGGAGACTACTGTTGGAAAATTTTCCCGGGGATGCCTTGGTGAATTTTGGAGAGTGGAAGTAAGTTGGAGTGAGACAAGAAAAACAACACCAAGATTTTTATAGTGGTTCAGCCAACAATGCTTACGTCCACTACCTAAGTCTCACTTAGGCTTTTCACTATCGGAGATTGATTACAGCTCAATTCAACAAAGTCTTACACCAAAGTTGATTGCGGCTTATACCTCCAAAGCCAACAAGGTTGATTGCGGCTCAAACCTCTAAAGCCAACAAGGTTGATTACGGCTCAAACCTTTAAGGCAAATAAGGTTGATTACGGCTCATACCTCTAAAGCTATTGAGATTGATTACGGCTCATACCTCTAAGGCCATTGAGGTTGATTATGGCTCATACCTCTAAGGCCATTACAGTGTTGTTTTTCATTGGTTCACAACCAACCTTCTCCACTCTCAAAGAGTTTACAAAACATTTTACAAAGAAATGAAGTTCTATGCTAGAGTACATGTGTTGACATAATGCTCTTGATTTTCTCTCTAGCTTGATTTTGGTGTTTTGGGGGTGATGGGATGATAAAAATGTTTTAGCCTTGAAAGCATATGATCATCCAAGTTATTTTGCTCTTCCTTGATGTATTTATAGCTTTTCCAAGCCATTTGACCGTTGGTGTTGAGAAACTAGCCGTTGGAGACTGTTTCTGCCCGTTGCAGCTGTCTGTGCCATTCTAATGTACGTCACGCTTTTCTTACGTACGTTAACTGACTTTAGCTCCAGCACACGTACGTGAGCATTACTTGACGTACGTTGATCATAGCAACATCTCCAGATGACGTACATTGAATCTCCTTTATGTACGTTGTGACTTCACTACGTATGTTGTGCATGTATGATGTACGTTGTTAAGGATCCAGTAGCTTCTACTTGTCTTCACGCCTTATCTAACGTATGTGACTCTTTCTTGATGTACGTGAGGCATTTGTTACGTACGTTAAAATCATACTAAGTACGTTAACTGCATCAGAGTCTTTGTTTTCACAATTCTGAGCTTTCCAACATGTTTTGCTTCAACTCAAATGTTTTGCACATCTTCAAAACATAAAAGGAACTTAATGTTGATCACCCTTGATCCAACAACTACACACTGAGAGAGTTGACAAACATCCATCTGCCCGAAGAAGATGAAAGAAAACTTGTGAAGGACTTTGTGACAAAGGAAGGTAATTGGGATTGGAATACACTAAACCAAAAATTACCTAACTCTGTGTTATTAATGATTGCAGGTACAAAAACACCAGAGCCAGCTTTTGGAGAAGATCAGGCATACTAGGGAAACTCGAGCTCTAGGGCTTTTATTGTGAAGTTGGCTTACATACTTCTCTGTGAGGTTCAATGGCACGAACCAGAGGAAAAGTGGAAATGGATATGGTCTCTTCAAGTCCCTCAGAAAGTGTGCACCTTCTTATGGCTCCTTACAAGGAAATCACTTCTTACTAACCTGAGGAGATTCAAGTGCAAAATGATTGTCGACCCTTATTGCCAAAATTGTAGTGGGGTTGAGGAGTATTGGATTCATATTGTCAGAGATTGTATTGATGCTAGGGTGATATGGACTGAAATAGCGGGTGAGCAAAGTTCAGGTTATTTTTTTACTTGCAGGTCTGATGGATGGTTGTTACACAACCTTGCTGAAGATAAGAAGACTGTCGATTGTACACCTTGGAATGTCCAGTTTGTTATAACCTGTTGGATGTTATGGAGATGGAGGAATGAGAGAATTTTCTCCAACAAAATTCCTTGTAGAGGCGGCAGGTATATTTGTACCATTTCTAAGGAATATTTTCATATTCTTAATGTTATTGAAGTGAGAAACAATTATCAATGTGAGACAACATGGGTACAATGGATACCCTCACAAATAGATGAAGTGAAGTTAAACACTGATGGGGCGGTGTCTGATGATAAGGTTACGGCCTCGGTAGGGGGCTTATTAGAGGGACCAAGGGAGAATGGATCATGGGTTTTATGATGAATCTCTGGTGTTGTTCTGTAATCCAGGCTGAGCTTATGGCGATTTACAATTGTCTCAAACTCTGTTGGGATAAGGGATAGAAAAAAAATCATAGTTGAGAGTGTTAGCATGCTGGCGATGCAAATGATTCATAAAGCCAACCAACGGGCCAACAAAAGTTGGTCTGTAATTGAAGCTATCAAGGACTTAACTCAGAGAGACTGGAATATTAGGATTAATCACACATTTCGTGAAGCCAACCAGGTAGCTGATAGACTCTCCAAAATGGGTAGATATTGCTCAGTGGGACTTCTTATTCTTGAACTTCAGCCTAGCAAGATTAGATAGCTGATGTATAATGATATTGTAGGGTTAACATATGAAAGAACTTGTAAGAATTATCGGTTGTAACTTCTTTTTGTCCATTGATAAAGTTTTGTGCCACTTCTTGTTCTGGAGGCTGCTTAGCAAGGTCGAGAATAAGAGGTGTTATTTGCTCGGGGGCTAGCCTAGCTAGGTTGTCTCGCAAATAGGGGGCCTTTTCAGTTAAAAAAAAATTGGATTCGAGTAGGAAATTTCTTCTTTAAAAAATGTTCTCAACGCGCAGCCCATATGCATTACTAGACTTAAACCTTCCACTGCTCATGCCGTAGACGATTTCAGCACCATTAAATTGAATTGTCGAGCATGGAACCGTCGAGCCTTAGCGTTAATGTTATCAAATTTAAATGGTACAATTTCTAATTCACTGGATCAAAACCATCATTACATTCCAAAACTCTGTGATACAAATATGTAAAACTTGAAAGTCTTGCTCTAAGCAATGGTCATATATCCCTTGTAATGTAATGGTAAACCAAACTTAACCTCGCAAGCATCACAACTCATAACAAAGTTTGAGCTCAAACTATGTACAATTAGTTGAACAACAAAATGCTTCTTCACAAGGAGAAAAGGATGGTAGCCCGGAATTACAAAATGGTGGTGATTCATATATAAATAAAAGATTTCACAAAGAGCACAAAATGCTTGATTTTCCAAAATAAATGTACAAAAGAAACCAAAATTATTTTTTTTATTTTTTTTACCCCCCTATTTCGGTTAAAATGAGGAAAAAACACATCTCCCAAATGGGAATGGTCTCGTCGTAGGACACCAACACCACCTGGAAAAGCACCAGAATACCGCTGTCGAAAAGGTGGCACTGAAAGTGATGCACCAGACATTCACGGAAGCACTACTAATGGATTGGTCATTTTTTTGTCTTGTCATCGCAGGACCCTTGTCCGAAAATTTCTTCGATTATATTACAGGTGGGCAAGAGATCAACCCCTTTAATTGGACTCGTGAAACGTGAATCCCAAACCTTAGCATCACAGGCATCCAACAAGTACACCTGACCTACCATATCACTAAATCCATCACCTTTACCAGTCAAGCATTTGTTATACTCGTTATGAGCTCCATTAGCTTGCAATGCAGCTTCAGTCTCCACTGGACCACTATAATCGGTCTTGTCTGCTTGGAGCTCAAAAGACATGCATGAATCATCTTGGACTGTGAAATCGGCATTTGCTGCTTTCACATCCATGTGTTTACTGGCATGGTCAAACCTGCTCAAATCCAATGACTCCACGTCATGTGGTTCTGAGACATAATCTAGTCCTGAATCTTCTCCTGTAGCGTCTCTGCTACCGTCACCCACATCACCATCTCCATCGCTGTCATCGTCATTGTCATCATCGATGTCATCATCATCTTCAGCAAGAGTTTCCCCTCCCTTGTCTGCCGGCTCACATTGCTCAGGAAGAGATTCAATAGCAGAATCTTCATCTTCTGAAAATCGATCTTCATTGGATTCCCTATTGATACCATGGAATTCATCATCATCACTATCAATGTCCAAAGAGACGGATCTGTTCAGAGCAGCACGTCTCCGCAACATAAAGACATTGAAAAAATAGCTGACTATTTCCTTCATGGTTCGAGAGGGGAAAACTTGTGGCAGATGCTTCCAGAAATTCTGGCCCAAGGATGCAGGATTGGAATAAACAACTGCACAAAATATGCGTTCTTCTTCCTCGGTCCATTTACCTGAAACATCCTCTCCCATATCATCAAACCCTAATTTTACAAATTTTTCAGGTCCAAGGGATTTTCTTAGCTTTTCCCGTGCCTCTGTGATATGATGTTGCACACATCTGACAGAGCCTTCATCCGGACAATCACAATCTTCTCTACCAATTCCAACCTCAGATGACTCCACATCTTGCATTGGAATGATACAAGTACCCATCAACCTCTCCTCATCCCTGCAGAAGCTGCCATCTGATCCAGTAGAAGAGGAGGAACCATCATGGTTACATGATTCTACTTGTTCTAACTTTTCCTCTTTCATATGGCCGGCCCATGAAGGAATACTGGCTTGATGATTTGGTCCAACGGGAACTTGTCTCCTAGGAGAGTGATCCGAATATGGCGAGTAGAAATCCTCAAAAGGAAGAAACGTCCTCAGCGGAAATTCAAATTCAGGATAAGCAGGAAGACGAGTTGAGTAAGCTGCTGACCCTGAACCAACATCTTCATCACTAGAACTGCTAGTGACCAATGACAAGGGAGCACTCGTCTCAATATCTTTAGACAAATTTGGACCTCCTATGACACTGTCATTTACAAATGACTCTTGCAGTTGAGAGTCCACAAAACCATTCTCATGGTCATCTGCTTTATGAAAGAAATAGAGTGAGCAATGAATTAAAATCAATTAAAACAATGTACTTGCACATATCACCGGAGCCTCACAACTGAGGGAGAAACATAGCAAAGATTTTTACCAATATCAGATTTCTTAAACATATTATGATTAGGAATGTTGTCTGCAAACTGTGTCAATTTATTCCTACAGTCCACAGGTCTCGCTTGCTTTAAAGGGAGCTCCTGGAACTCCTCACTATCAAAAGGTCGTTTGAACCCCATTGTAACCTACAAGGCAAAGTTGAGGAAAAAATTAATAAACAATAGCATTCCCACTGAGCATAACTAAGAAAAGAAAAGCGAAGAAACACAACACATCCAATTAAGCATCATAGAAACGCATATATAACTATCCAAAAGAAGCATTTGTATGCACCAGCACATCAAACAACAAATTTTTAACTCATTACCCTCAAAGATCATTCCGGAAGCATTCTTTATGAAACTATAGTCAATAACTTCAATTTCGGCATTTACTACAAACTAACGCTTGCTACCAACATTAACAAATTGCCAAGACCGGTAAAGGTCATTCAAAAAGCGTTCTTTTTGAAACTCAAACATGTTTACAACTCACATTTTGACAATTTCCCGCCAGATAAGCTCGCAGCGACATTAATTGACCACATTGCATGCACAGATATCATTTCTTCAATTAAAGGTTAATTCAATGCAAACTAGCAAACCATTATTATCAGAAGGCCAATACAAATGTGCCCACAAACGCATAGTTGAAGCAAAATACGAATGCATGTTAATACACAAACTTGACAGTAAAATAACCACATATTACGATAATATTGCCAATTTACAAGCAATTACCTCAAGAATTCGTCCAAATCAAACTGCACAAGAAGACACCGAATTGAAACCTAAATTAGCCGTAAACGACACCGAATTGAAGGTCAAATATAAAATACAGACAAGAACAGCGAGGTTATTTCGCCTAATTCTAAAAAATCGACACCCAAAATTTTCGAAATAAACCCTAACCCTAGATTCCCAATTCACATACAAAACGACAAAATCACCGCTGAAATACCAACGATGTGGCTACGTAATTATCCGATGAACAAAACCCCTTAACTTATTTACAGGTTCTGTGAACAAAAATCAGATCAAAAACTTTGAAACCTGAAGCCCAGAAAGGGCCCACAAAAATTTACAAAATTGAGACCGAAATCGATAGGGATATTGAAATATATACAAAAAGATTAAGAATCAGCAACAGATCAGAGGATTTGAGAGCAGTAAGGCTAGACGCATCGAAACCCTAACCCATGAAAATCTAATACATAACGGCTGAGAGCGAAATAGGTATCGATAGAGAGAGGAAGAGACGAATTGAAAGAATCGATGAACGAATTGAAGAGCTGAAGAAGAATTTGAGAGAAATCGGAGATCGATTTCGGGGAGGAGAAGGGGAAGAAAGAAGGTGAAAGACGATTTTGGGTTCGCGACTTTTTGTAAAAGAAGCGGTCCGAAAGAGAGTAACCGGGTTGATTTGGTTGCGAGCTGGACCCTATTATAACCTAAACCGGCCCAGGTTTGGTGAAATTACGTTATGGTTCTTTGGTTTTGTTTTTCGTTCCTTTTGTTTTTGGGAGTAAATGGCTGGTGTAACTTGAATTTCTCCCTGATTTCAGTGGGGAAAATGGGAAAATTTTCTCTTTTAAAATGTGATCTATTTATATAAATTAGGAATTACATGAATTTAGATAATATAGGAAAATTATGTGACGAAAAATTAAGTTTTAAACCAATTTAAACAAATATGAATTATTATCAATAAAAATGTGAGTTACAATTTTAAAAGATTTTTGAAGTCTGTTTTATATTTGATTAGTGAAATTAAGTGTATAAAAATTTAAAGATCACATCCTAATTAATATTCTCAGAATAAATAAATGTGTACTCTATAATTTTGTTTGTCAAGAGGAAAAATTGTATAGATAAGAGATAAAATAGCGAAAAATGAAAATAAACGATGCAGATGAAAAGAATATGTATCAGGTTTTGCTATTCTTGCCAAACAAAGCAAATAAGAAGATTGTGATATAAAATTATCATAAATAAATTGTGGATTACATAATAAAAAAATGGAGAATATTAATAATTTATAGATTAGAATTCGAATTATAATATATATATATAATAAAAATAATACCTTTTTTTGGAATAACAGTTACATCTCTTCAATATATCATCAATATACCAACTGTATGTCAGAGAATCTTTGTCCAATACTAAATATCAAAACCTAATTTGTTTTTTAAGAAATGCCAAATGCATCAAAGAATGTAAATTAATGTTTAGTTCAACAATTTGTCAGTTGTTTCAACTAAACTTGGGCACTGCTCAATGCTGCTTCAGCATTCACCTCAACACGCATGCAGAATGGTGTATCTATCATCTTCACTCTTCACATTCATATGAAAATATGATTTTCATATGTGCCAGTTTCTGAGAACAGTGCTGCCGAGAGAGGAACTTCAACTATAATTATGGTAGAGTAGATTTCCTTCTTTAAGAGGTCCCAATATACTTTAAAAAAAAAAGTTGGGATCAATTGGCAAAAACTAGTCTCTTACCGTTAAAACGGATGAAGATATTATGATTCACCAAAAAATCTATACCTTCTCTAGAAGATCCCAATGTACTTAAAAAAAATTGTGATCAGTTGGCAACATAGACTAGTCTCAGACTGTTAAAACAGATGAGTATATTATGATTCACCAAAAATCTATGTAAAGCCAATAGATCTGATTTATTACATTGAACATATAAGAACATGATAATTCAATTTTCTACAAACAAAATACAGTTCAAAGCACAAATAGTGCCTTGCAACCATTACAATGTAAGAAACAACTATATATCAGAACTAGAATGAAGATATAAATGGCTAAATGATTAACAAAAATTATGCTGATAACATTCTCTCATATTTGGTTCTACTAATACCTGCCACAGAACAAATCAACTTATTCAGTTCTTTAAGCCACAGAAGGCATATCCTTCAACCATGGATCCAATGGTTTACCAATTGAGTAAACAATGAACCCTATTTGCCGCAGCTTATCAGCATCCACGACGTTGCGTCCATCGAATATGAATGCAGGCTTCTGCATGTTGTCATAAATCCTCTGGTAATCAAGAGTCTTGAACTCGTCCCACTCGGTAAGAATGCAAACTCCATGAGCATCCTTTGTTGCCTCATAAGCATCCCAAACACAGGAAACTTGCTTCACGGCAGTGGGGCTCGTTGGCTGAAGATGAATTGGGTGGTCCCAATCAAACTTATTCATAGAGAGATCTCTCTGAATCTGGTCCTCTGAAACTTGGGGATCATATATGCTCAGACGAGCCTTGTCACCCAACAAGCCTTTGGAAACATCTATGGCTGGGGTCTCCCTGGTATCACCGGTGTCTTTCTTGAAAGCGAATCCTAAGATTGCAATCTTCTTTCCTGACACTGTGTTAAACATGGAGGAAACAATCCGGTTGACGAAACGGTTCTTTTGATAGTCAT
>CAODLS011166256.1:0-22632 GCA_948243855.1 Flueggea neowawraea
TATCCAAAAATAATTATTCCACAAATAATTATCCAAAAATAATTATTCTCAAAACTAATTATCCACCAATAATTATTCAAAATAATTACTCCAAATATAATTATCCCAAAATAATTATAAAAATTATTCGGGGTATTACAATCTCATCTCCCTCTATTCGAAAAAAAAAGGAGCAAAATGGCATTTCTGAGGTCAGTGGCAATATCTACAAAGACCGCCATAGCAGCCTCTGCTTTACCTGCAGCTTTGGCTTTCTTATCATCGTCTCGCCAAAACCCCAAACCCTCTCTTCTTCTTCGCAGTTTCTCTCACCAGCCCCATTCGGCCTTGTAAAGAGCTTGACTCAGCCTCCTTCAGCTATTAGCATTGGCGCGCCCACATCAAATCACAAACCCACCTCTCAGGTTCGTAATTTAATCTCTATCCTTTTGTTTTTTTCGTCGTTTGATTTCTTTTTCAGCTTTAAACTCTGAATCTTTTTGTTTGCTTGTATTCGTTTTGCAGGATGATGATGCAGTGTTGCCTGAGTTGCTTGTAAGTTGAAAAGCATTTTAACTAAGCTGTGTTTCAGCTTTGAAGTTCTATGTTTTGTCTATTTTTTAGTGATTGGATTCTTTTTAGTGATTGATTGTTGTGGATTTGATTGGTAGTTGAAAGGTTTTAGGTTCTATGTGAGATTGATGATGGAATGGTGAATTCTGATTGATTGGTGTTTTCTGTGTTAAAATAACAGACTGAATTCATGGTGGATATGAATTGTGAGGGCTGTGTTAATGTCGTCAAAAGCAAATTGCAAACCGTTAATGGTATGTTATATATAGATTTTTTTTCTAGATATTTCATCGATAAGCTTGAAATAGAGATTTTTTTTTATAATCATAATTACGTCTTTCCAATTTTGAAAAAAAAAATAGGAGTAAAGAATGTGGATGTGGACCTGGGAAATCAAGTGGTAAGAATTCTTGGTTCTTCACCTGTGAAAACAATGGCTGAAGCTTTGGAGCAGGGTCGAAAAGCAAGGTTAATTGGCCAAGGGGTCCCGGATGGTAGGTCTACTAAAATTTTCCTGGATCCTTTCCTGCTTTAAGTTATAATTTCAGTTTGTTTAGGTGGTTTTCAACCAGGTTGCTAGAAATTTAGCTTTCTACGCTCTGGCTTTTTTATTTCTCAGTATTCTCCGATGATATCAGATGATTTCAACTTTGAAGACTGTTTTATTTGATACAACTGGAAGAATTCACAAGTGGATTGTTTCATTTTTTATGTTTTTCAGTTTCAAGTTAACTTAGTTTAATACTTTGTGCTACCTTTGACAGATTTAAATTATAAGGTCGCTGTTAGTGGGTTGAAAATTGATTTAATTTAATTGCTCTCTGGAATTTTCGCAATTAATTGAATTGTGTAAACGTATGAGTTATGAGTACCTTTGCTCTTTTCTTCCTATCTAACCTTGTAGCTTTTTATAGATTGTGCCATTTCCCAGAGACCAAAAAAAAAATAGTACCATCCTGTTTATACTGTAGATACTACTGATGATTCTATATGGCCGATTTCATGTTATCACAATCTCTCCTTCTTGTGCCAAATTTACTAAATATGCTTAATATGGAGAAATCTTTGTTTTTCAGAATTTGATAGTAATTTTTTAGTCAACAATTTACTAAGTATCCCGTGAACTCTGTACCGTATACCTGTCATTATTCATTTTGCATTTAACTGTTTAATTGTTTTATTTGATTCTTTTGTAGTTTCTTTGATCTGGGTGGCAGTGTACATTTTCATCTTTACTCATAATTTCTCCCCCTCTCGTAACTTGAAGGATGAAATGTGCCAAATTAGTTAGATTCGGATGTCGAAATGTATTTATTTCTGAAAGTTTTCTGTTGTCCTTACCTTCCAGACTTTCTCATATCTGCTGCAGTTGTGGAGTTCAAAGGTCCTGATATTTTTGGCGTAATTCGCTTTGCTCAAGTTAATATGGAACTGGCTAGGATTGGAGCCAACTTCAGTGGATTGTCACTGGGCAAGCATGGTTGGTCTATCAATGAGTTTGGTGATCTGACTAAAGGTGCAGCTAGCACTGGAAAAATATTCAATCCAACAAACCAAGGCACTGAGGAGAAGGTATGCATCAAAATTCTTGTATCATCTCTTCCCCACAGTTACTAAGAAACATAAATGAAAACTTTCCACTTCCAGTTATGACATAACCAATTGCCACACATATATCAATTTGATAGGAAGAACACTGCTGATTGGTCTAGTATTTTAGTTTTCCTTTTTCCCAATCTTACATGGCATTTTTTGGTGAGATGACTTCTGATCTGAGTTCCTTGATCTATCAGCCACTTGGTGACCTGGGAACACTGAACGTGGATGACAAAGGCGAGGCCCTCTTCTCCGGTGGCAAAGATAAACTAAGAGTTGCAGAGCTGATCGGGCGATCAATATGGAACGAAGATAAATCAGACACAGGTCTCACAGCAGCAGTGATTACTAGAAGTGCTGGTGTAGGGGAGAACTACAAAAAGCTTTGCACATGTGATGGGACGACCATATGGGAAGCAACCAATAGCGATTTTGTCCCTAGTAAAGTTTAATAAGTGCATAAAAACACACTTGCATGTAGCAAAATTGAGCAATTTTTTTCCTTAGATACAGGGTTTTGGTGTTCATTTAGATACAGGGTTTTGGTGTTCATTTATGTAACTTGTATCTGCAATTCTAGTGTATGATGGCACTTCTCTTGATGAATAAATAAAATAAGACCAGTCCATTAGTTTTAACCGAGTTATGCAACAAGTTGCTGAGGCTAAGCGCTGTGAATTTAGGGGTGTAAATTAGTTGCTCGGCATTTGATTCTTATTAGATCAGTAAATAAGCCAGAATTTTAAAGTTCCATATATATATATATGTATGTATAAACATTGACAATTAAACATCTTAAAAGTTTTGAATATTCAGGATCCAGATCACAGAATTTGACATTCAAATCCAGAGTTGAGAATAAGTAGACACCGTAATGTATCAGCCATTATGGTCAAATATATGAAAAATAATCATATTAAATCTTTCTGATGCAACATTTATCAACAGAAAACAGAGTAGACATCATTCAATTAACGGGACTAGATACAGAACAGAAAAAACTGAATCCAAATTATCAGATAACCAAATTTATGAGTGGGCTAATAGCTAGCAGATCAGGTTTTCAGAGGTACAAGTCCTTCTCTCTTGGCCATCTCGTACAGACCAATGGCCATTAAAACCTTGGCATCTGCAGTCTTGCGCCAAAGTTCATGATAGGGAACCACACGAACCTTAATTAACTCACCATGATCGCGAAGGCCTGTCTCTTTTCCTTGTAGCTGTGTGATAATTTCTTTATCGACGCACCCTCTATACAAGAACACGCTAATTTTCTCATCACATCCTCCCTACCGACACAAAAACAAAAGATGAGCATCAGATAGCAGTCTATTCAGAAATTAATACAAATTACTTTGAATAAATACTGAAAACATGAAGATTTTCCTAAAGTACATAATGTATTCAACATGTCCGATTTTGAATATTCAAACCATTTCCTCCATAATGTGCATGTCCAAAATTACAAGTTAATGTCAATTATCAACATATGATTTTGTTCCAAACATGACAAGATACATATGTAATAAAAAGCCCTTGCATGTGTTTAGAAATCTTCACAACAATTTGTAAGACTCCATGGTCCTTCCATGTAACATGCATTGTGATGTTCCTGACACAGAATTACTTTTCAAAACTCATATTATATATAAGGTAACTAACAAATTAGCAGTAAGCTAGCTTTGTAAATCCTAACTCAAGGAGAGTTACTGTTCTATGAGCTTGTCTAGCTTTGACCAAATAATATCCTGCGCTTCTGCTCTTTGACTTGCAATAAATTTATGGGAAGGTAGTTTTGTTAATGTTTCATAATGTGAAAAACCAGAAATTTCTTGAATCATCCAGACACAGTACAGATACTTCCAAAGTAATAAAAAGTTAAGATAGAAACTTTCATAAGTAAAATCCGATGCTAACTTACAGGAGAAGGGAAAATTCCATTGCCAGTTGATGGATCCAGTAAGGCTGTCAGGTTAACCATGTCTTCCATATTCAAGTGAATACCAGTCTCCTCTTCGACCTGCCAAGGCCATTAGCTTACTATTATACAGAGGAACTTCAAGAACCCCCAGACAAGCTAAGAATCCGACATTGTTCCCCTTTTGCATCATTATTGCCAGACCAAATTTTCGTTGAAACAAACAACACATAGTGGGGCACAATGTCACTACTTCACTTCTATATAAACTTAAAGGTTCTAATAAAGTAAAAATACTTCTACTGAGTTATATGTAGCTGAGTTTTACATTTCTAAAATACTTCTATTGAGTTATACGTTGCTCAGTTTTACATTTCTATGAAGAAGTCAAACACACAGACCTCACGAACTGCTGTGCCTACAAAATCACCCTTGTCATCATCAAGCATCCCAGCTGGCAATTCCAAAACAACCCTTCCTGTGGGGACTCTAACCTTGGCATATAAAAACATATTCATCAGGAATTGGATTAAAAAAAATATATATGAAAATTTCAATAACATTTAGATCTGAACATCTCGAACAGTATTTGTTCTCTCTTCCAAAATGTTCAAGTTAACCAGCAGAAAATTTTAAGATAATAATACTACCTGTTCGGTAAGAACAGCATAAGTTTCACCCTCAGAGTCCAAAACGATTAACACTGCAACAGCTGGTCCTCGTGCAAAAACTATACCTGGAACCTAAGCATTTTTTAGTCCAGTTTAAAGAAACATTGATTTCAGTTGAAAGAAACATTGATATACTCAATATTAGAAATACTAAAAAGAAGAAAACAATCTTCACTCCAAAAATGTAAATAACAATAATAACAATATCAGCTATGGGAGTGCGTCTATGGGAAACTAGTTCACCTATCAGCTTCATATTTCACACACAGACAATAATAACAAAAACTCAACAATCATAATTATAAAGGACATTGAGATAATCAGATACCTTTTGTCCGGTCTCCACATCAAAAATATCAGCTTTAAATTTAAGAAAGCCAATGCGTGATCCGAACATATCTACTCCCTGCAACAAAAAGAACATCATCAGCTGCAACTTCCCATAAACATGATTCTTCAATCGGTAATTTTCTTACTCCATCTCTTATCCAAAAACTAGACACGGAAAAGACATTGCAGTGTTTGTTTTTAGCAGACAGGGCAGAAGTAGTAAAAGCAGATTGCAGATTGACAATTAGGTTATCAGAATTGTTTTCGGCCGTTAAGTACACAATGTGCTAATGAAATGTAACAAAAAAAAACGAAAAATTGGAGAAAAAACTGCAAAAGCTTAAGTCTTTGCAATGCAACCACTTCTTCCAGGAAAAAATAATACCAGCATTTCAACTATCAAGCTATTTATGAATTCAGTAATTTAAAAAATCCGATAGTGAATCAAATAAAAGCTTTAAGATTATTCTCAACCATTTGGTCAGCTGAACTTCGGAAAAGCTCATTTCAAAGTATTAAATTTATAATTGAAATAAACGACAGAACCTGCATAACTACTCGTTTCAACGAGTAGCTGCCACCAGCTAAAATCCCACTCTCTGATTGCAGGTTGTTCAGCCACTGCTTAAACAAGGAGGACTCAATCGCATCCCTAAAAGTCACGCATAACGCCAGCAAAACAGCTCCATTAATAACAGATAAATTAATTCAAAATGGGCAAAATTAGGTTAAATTGTTTATTGGATTGCCTGAAATGGGAATCGGAGACGCCCGGGCCGGCGGTGACCTCGACGGGGTGGCCGGGTTGGAGCCGCAAGGTGAGTGAGCGAGTGAGTGGACGCGGTGTCTGGGAAGACATTTTGAAAGCGAATGCTCTTAGAGGCTGACACCGGCGATGGTGTAGAAGCGAGAGTGGGGAGCGTGAAAGGCCGCATTTGGAGAGTGTAAACAGCGACATGTGTACGCTCTTGGAAGTTCAGCAATATAATATTCGCCAATCGCTAGGGGTGGTAGAGAAGGAAACCGGTCGAGCCGATCCGGCCGACCAAACCGAATCGATCTAATAATTAACCATTGGAATTTATTTTTATTTCTTTTGTATTTGAAACTGTATTCATTTTTTTTTGTCAAGTACACGACGGGATTGTCTATTCCCAAATTCCGTAGGCTTAATTACATTCTCAACTGTAAATTAGACTCTTAATTATAAACTAACTGCATAAGGCCTTTTTTCTCAATTTTCGACCTAGTTTTTACAATTATACGCGTTTTTTTCTTAGTTCACACGAACTAAATTTGTATTTAGTCCTCACACTTTCTCTCTTTTGTCTCATTTGACCATTATTTTCTCTCTATCCTCTTTCTCTCCCTTCATTCTCCTCAGTCCTCTCCTTCCTCTCACTTTTCACCCTCCTCTCCCTCCATCTCTGCCTCCTTTCCGTCCTCTTCGTACTTTCATCCTCTCAACCGTCGGCCTCTCTTTCTCTTATTCGGCTTCACCATGCTCTAATCTTTGCTTGTCGCGGTGTTGCCCTATGCCTCATTCCCGTCCTCCTCACTCTCATCTCGCTATCGTCTCCTCTTCCTCTCCTGCGACCAGATTTGATGTCGTCGCCCTCGCTCTCCTCCCTGGTCTCATTCTCGACTCACCTTTCTTCTTTTCGTTGCTTGTCTCCTAGGCGCCACGACCTGTGGCGACTCACTTTTTCCTTTCCTCCACGTTCTGTTGTTTTCGTCGTGCTCATTGTAGAGCAGATCTGGTTTTGAGGAGTCAGCCTTTGACGACGAAGAGGATGTGGTGGCTAAATTTGATTGTTTTGGTGGCGGTTAAGGTTTCCAAGAAACCCTAGCTGATCTTGTTTTTACTTTTTTACATTTTAGCCCTTGTTTTTAGAAAAAAATATTTTTAAGAAAAATAAAATAAAAAAGGTTGATATAAAGTTGTGTTTTTAGTAAAACAAAAAAAAATGTATGGAAAGAAAATGAAGGTTGATATAAGGTTTACTTAAGGTTAATATAAGGTTGTTTTTTAGTAAAAAAATTAAAAGAAAAAAGGAAGGAAATTTTGCACGAAAAAAAAAGTAAAGGTTGATATAAGGTTTATTTAATATTGATAAAAGGTTTTTTTTTAAAAAAAAATTGATATAAGGTTGTTTTAAAGTAAAAAAAATCATATTGAAAGAAAATAATGGTTGATATAAGGTTTACTTAAAGTTGATATAAGCTTGTTTTTAGTATAACAAAAAAAATAAAAAAAAAATATCAAGGAAAAAATTGTTGATATAAGGTTTACTTAAGGTTTTTAATAAGTTTTAAAAGGTTTTTAAAAGGTTTATCTTTTGTATTTTTTGGTTTTTAAAATATAGTTTGACTTTTAGTTTATATTGATATATATATATTTTTTATTTTTTTAGTTTTTTAAATTTATTTATAAGGTTTATTTTCTTTATTTGTTGTTTTTAAAAATATAAATTGACTTTTAATTTATTTTTTAATTAGGCTTTTAAAAAAAAATAAAAAGGGCTTGATGGTTAAAAGAATTGATAAAATAGTTTAAAATTAAAAATAAATTTGAAAAGTCAAATAAGATGAAAGTAAAGTAAAGCAAAAAAAGAAATAATTTAAATGTGAAGAAGTCAAAAAGAATACTAAAATTAAAAAAAATTGGAACTATATATTAAAAAAACAAATTTTTGTACTGAAGAAGTACAAATGTTGAAAAAGGACTAAAATAGAGTGAATAGAAGAAAACAGGGACTAAATCTTTAAAAAATGAAAAAAGCAAAGATTTTCCTATGTTCCATACAAAAAAAGAGGTATTCGCATATGATATGAGCGAAAAGTTCGGAGGATGGTAGAATGTAATAAAATTTTCAAATGGTGAAGTTTTATAATTGGCCCAATCCCATAACCCTCAAAGTTCCACCCTTGCCGCACGAACCTAGGTCATTGGACTTAGAAAATTTAAGGCTTGTTTTGTGGTAGAAATTTACTACTATTTTTTTAAAAAATAGAAAATAAAAAATAAAAATTTGTTCAAAAAAAAATTTAATTAGTAAGCATATTTTTTAAATGCTTTTGAATTTCAAAAAATAGAAAGAAAATACAAAATAAAAAATTATTCTCTCAACTAAACATAGCCTTAACATTTATAATAAATTAAAATTTAGATTTTGATAAATGTCAACCAAATTTTCAAATATGAAAATATCATATAAACAAACTGAATTTGACAAATGTCATTTTTCCAAAAATCGCAATATTTTCGTTAGAAATTAATTTTTTCACAAAAACATAAATTTCGAAGGAGAAAAAAATCTGATCTTTCAGAATGTCTCCGGTTGTCTCCAAATATATCCAAATGTCTACAAATATATCTAAATGTCTCCAAACCACAATTTTATGTCTCCAGATCACAAATTCTTTATACAATTTTTATATTTTTTTTGGTAGTCTCCGAATGTCTCTAAATGTATCTAGAAAAGGGTTTACAATTCTTTTTAAGAAGTTTAGTTTAATTTAGATATTTTTTAAAAATCACCAAAAATGTTCAAATTTCACAATTTTTACAAAAAATTAAATTTAATAAACTTTGTGTAATATATATATTTCTTAAATTAAGCTTAATTATTTATATAATATTAATTTTTTAATTTTATTTAGGAAAAATTAGTTGGTGTTCAGTGGTTTACAAAAGGTCTCCAAATATACTCACGCTTCTCCAAATGTATCCACATGTCTCCAAATGTATCCACATATAGTCATCTCTGCACAAAATCAATACAATTAAAAAAATCAACAAAGTCATAAAATAAAAAAAATTAAAGTCTTTTTTCATAGATTTTTTTAATTTAAAGAAACTTATGAAAATTAGCACAACACAAAACATTCCAAAAGCTTTTATACAAAACACAAGCATATAACTTAATTATCAAAATTTTGGGGGCTAAAAAGATAATTTTAAAATAAGTACATCTCCAAAATTGTTATAGTTAGGGTTTGACCGCTGTCACTCTTCCGCCTCTTTGCCTCATTCATCATCGTTGCTCCTCCTTCAATGATGACGAAATCAGTTCAACAAAGACGTTAATGTTTGCAGAGACTCATTGGCACAAAATCTGCTCTCATCATTTGTTATCCTTACCTTTTCATCGCGATCCGTTCACAGTCAGTTCCTCTCTATCGATGAACGCGAGAGAGCGTGCAATCTTTGACGGTCGTGATCTCTGCTCTTCATAGTCTTCAACGATTTCAGTGACTTCGATTTCAGATCTAGACATCGACGGAGATGAGAGAGGTGGGAGAAAGAAAGGTGACAGACGAACGAGGAGATAATGGTTGTTGAGGAAGGCAGTGAGAGAGAAAGAAATACTATGGACGAGATGTTTGGAGAAAAATAGGATTTAATCTCAATATAGCAATCCAAGAGGGAAGGGGGTTGAATTGGCTTTAAGTTATAAATTTGAAAGCTTTTGAAGACTTATGCACAATATATCAAAAACAAAACATAAATTAAATCCAATACAAAACCACAATAAATGAAATTAATGACAGTAAGGAGATGAAGGGATAGAAGAGAGAAGTCCTCGAATTATAGTAGTTCAGTCCTCTTTGACCTACGTCCACTCCTCTAACTCATTAGAGAGTTTGAATTCACTAAGTCATCCTCACTTGCAGGTGAAGGCAAACAGTTACAAGTCTTTGTTTTGTAGGCTCACAAGAAACCTTTACAAACTTGTTTTCAAGCCAAAACAAGAAAATCAACACTAGTTTTCCTAGGCTCACTAGCAACCACTTTTGTTTTTCAAGGCTTGACAACCAAACCTATATTGCCCTCAAGTTTTAACACCAAAGCTTGATTACAAGTGGATTCCTGAAGTTATAAACAATATCTCACACCAACCCAATAACAGAAATGCAAATCAAAACTCAGTTGGTATAAGAATGCAAGGAAGCTCAAAGAGAGAGAAAGTCAAGAATCAAACAAGCAAAGCTTAGGTTCACTATTGAAAAGTCTCTCTTGTCTCTTCTATTCTGGATGGTTCTATTTATAGATAGCATATGAGAAATAGTCGTTGTTGTCCCTGAAGTAGCCGTTGTGATAGATGTACAACAATATCTTACGTACGTGAAATGTGCTTCAGAGGGTTCCAGTAGCTTCTGCTTTTCTTCAGACCCTATCTCACATACGTGACATACTTCTGACGTACGTGAAACACTACCAGTGACTTGTTTTGCAACTCCGAGCTCTCCAACTTGTTTCTTTTTAGGTCAACTATTTTTCACATCATCAAAACACAAAAGGAACTTAATGTTGATAACCCTTGATCCAACAATAAGGAGTCTTTTTTAGTATGGATTGAATATATGTCCTATTCACTATATAGCATGCAGTGTTAATCGCCTCAACCCAAAAGTACTTGGGGAGGTTGTTCTCACTAAGCATGATCCTTGTCATTTCTTGCAGAGTCCTATTCTTTCTTTCAACAACACCATTTTGTTGTGGGGTCCTTGGAGCAAAACAATATGCAAAATACTATGCTCCTCACAATAGGATTCAAATGGCTCACATATAAACTCACTCCTCTATCACTTCTAATGGAAGTGATAGCATATCCTTTTTCATTTTTGACCTTTTTGCTATATGACTCAAATGCATGAAATGCCTTATTCTTGTGAGCAAGAAAGTATACCCAAGTGAATATAAAATAATAATCTACAATCATAAAACAATATACTTTACCTCTTAGACTTAAAGTGCTCATGGGACCAAACAAATCCAAATGCAATAACTCTAATGGTTTGGATGTAGAGATAATGTTCTTGTTATGAAATGAAGATTTTGAATGATTTTCCATGACATATGCATCACACACTAAATCTTTCTCATACTTGAGAGCTTGGGCAATCCTTTAATCAAATAATGCTTGCTCAATTTAGAGATCATATGCATACTAACATGTCCTAACATCTTATGCCACAACCAAGCATCATTGTTCACAACAACTTGGCATTTTTCATTGAAGGCATTTGAATTAAACAAATCAAAAAAAAATATATTATTATGTCTAGAACCAACAAGCAAAGCAACATCATGATCATAAAAAACTACGCATCTAGTAGGCTCAAACATAACCTTACAATTTTATCACAAAATTGACTAGTCCTCAACAAGTTGTACTTTAGTCCATTAATAAGTAAGACATCATCAATTGTTGGGTTAGGGGAATTACCAACCTTACCTTCACCCATTATCTTACCTTTGTCATTATTATCAAATTTAACATAACCTTCATTATTAGGTGAAATGTGTGAAAACATGGCCTTATCCCCAATCACATGATGAGAGCATCTACTATCAAGATACCATATGTTCTTCTTGGCCTTTTCTCTCATGCAAACCTATAAGGACACATCAAACTTTTGAAATTGGTACCCAAACTTTTTTGGGTCTTTTTGGATTAGTTTTCACTAGGTTGGGCAAGATTGTTCCTTTTGGAACCCAAATCCTTTTGATCCTAACATACCTAGGATTTCTCAACTTGCAAGAATAAGCAAAATGTCCCTGAATGCCACAGTATGAACATGCATCATCAATCATGATACCTTTATTTCACAAAAACTGTTTTAAAGAATTTTTAGAAGTGAAAGGTGTATAGCCTAAGCCTTTTTTGGACAAAGATTGTCTTTGAGAACCAAGAAGTTTATTAAGGTATTATTTACCCTTAGTAAGTTTAAAGGCAATGGAAGAAACCTCATCAACATTTTTCTTCAAAACAAAATTTTCTTTCAACAAAATTTCCTTTTCCAAACTTTTCATCTTAGCTTCACATTTAGCAAAAAAAAAATTCAAAGCAATGTGTCTACTACCAAGTTCTTTAAACTTATCACTCAAGTCATCAAATGCATCATGCAATTCATCAAAAGTATAAAAGTCACATATCCCATGTTCGTATTCACTTATGGGTTCATTTTCAAGAGCCATCAAGCACAAATTTGCTATTTCCTCTACCTCTGCTTCTTCATCCGTGTTGTTGTCATCACTATCACTCCATGTTGATTTCTTAGACTTTTCTTTCTTCTTCTTTGAGTACTTGGAGAATTTCTTGATAAGAGGACAATATTGCTTCACATGATCCGGTTTGTTGCATTTATAACAAATGATATAGGTGTCCTTCTTGAAGTCCCTTTTGAAGTCTCTTTTAGGTTCTTCCTTTGAAAATTAATCCTTACTCTTCTTCCAAGGCTTGTTCTTCCTCATGAACCTCTTGAACCTTCTAGCATACATAGCAATTTCCTCATCCTCACTATCTTCATCATCTTCTTCTTCGATTTCTACAACAACCTTGGACTTTAGAGCCATTCCTCTTCTTTTATCACTATTTAATGCTTGTTCTTCATCTTCATACAATCTCATCTCATGTGTAAGAAGTGAACCAAAAAATTCTTCAAAAGGTAAAGTATTGAGATCTTTTACTTCCAAGATTGCATCTTTCTTTAAGCCCAAGATTTTGGTAAAGCTCTTTAAACCTTCCTTACAAGTTTTGAGTTTGAGTAGGTTTTTCCATGTGCTTTCAGCCTATTTAAGATGTCATTGAACCTATCAAACATCTCTTTATGCCTTCTCCTTCTTTCATCTTGAAAAATTCATATTTATGAACAATGAGTGACACTTTATTCTCATTCACTTGTGAAGTCCCTTCATAGGTTATCTCCAAAGTCCTCCAAATCTCATGAGCAGTGGAGCATTGTTGAACCTTGTTAAATTGGGCTTTGCTAAGTGCAGAAAATAGAATGTGCATTGCTTTATTGTTGTAGCAAACCATCTTTTTATCATGCTCTGTCAATTCAGATTTCGGCTTCAGAGTTTCATTTCCATCCACGATTTTCTTAAAAATTTATGGACTCATCTCTACTGCGTCCCACACTTCTTCAGCTTCACACTTCAAAGAAACTATCATTCTTGTTTTCCAATAAACATAGTCACTGCCATCAAAGAAATAATCTCTATCAGTAGCCAAACCTTCATATTTAGCTATGTCTCCTATATATGCCATTTTGGATCTTACACTCAAGATTTTAGACCTTAAAATATAAAGATTTAGCTCTGATACCAATTGTAATCTCAATATGACAATCCAAGAGATGGGAAAATGGGGGAAATGAATTGGATTTAAGTTAAAAATTTGAAAGCTTTTGAAAAATTTTGCAAAATATATAAAAAATAGAAATTAAATCTAATATACAACCACAATAAATGAAATTAATGGTAGTAAGGAGATGAAGCGATAGAAGAGAGAAGTCTTCAATTTATAGTGGTTCGGTCCTCTTTGACCTACATCCACTCCTCTAGCTCACTAGAGAGTTTGAATCCACTAAGTCTTCCTCACTTGCAGGTAGAGACAAACCATTATAAGTCCTTGTTTTGCAGTCTCACAATAAACCTTTACAAACTTGTTTTCAGGCCAAAACAAGAAAACCAACACTACTTTTCCTAGACTCACTAGCAACTACTCTTGTTTTTCAAGGCTTAATAAGCAAACTTAGACTACCCTTAAGCTTTCATACCAAAGCTTGATTACAAGTGGATTCTTGAAGTTATAATCAATATCTCACACCAACCCAATAACAGAAATGCAAATCAAAACTCAGTTGGTATAAGAATGTAAGGAAGCTCAAAGAGAGAGAAAGTCAATAATCAAACTAATAAAGCTTGGGCACACTCTTGAAAAGTCTCTCTTGTCTCTTTTATTCTGGACGACTCTATTTATAGATAGCCTCTAAGAAATAGTCGTTGTTGTCCCTGAAGTAGCCATTGTGAGAGATGTACAACATTCTAATTTTAATTGACGTCATTGTCATTAACGTGCGTTATTCCCTACTAACACACATTATTCAGATATGTCCTCAAAGATTAGCGTGTGTTGTAGATCATTAGCTTGTGTTGTCAATGTTCTAGTGGTTTTGCTTGAATAAAGCTCTTCATCAATGTTCTTAGCAGATCATCAGCGCACCTTGATAAAGTCTTTAGCGTGCCTTGATGAATGATGAGTGTGCCTTAACGACTTCAAAGATTGCTCCTTTGAAACTGGCATCACCTAGTACAAAGGAATATTCAATTTTTAAATTTTCGAGGAGCATATCAGATTTGTCAGTGTCTAATCAACACATCAACTACGCACGTTGTTGCTCCACAATATGCGTTGTTGAATGGCTTTAAAAATAACGCCTCTACTCAGCGGAAGCTCGTGAATTCATTACAGTTTCTTCCATATAGAGACTTATTGCTATTTCGATGAATCTGAAGTATGTCCTCGACAATGCAGCTTATTGATCATTAGCACGCTCTAATAATTTCCCGGAAAAATTACGAGATCAAATCCACGCGTTCTTGACTCATCAACGTTTCCAACTACCATAAAAATAATTTCCAGAACTGCAGAGACACTATCAGTGCATGCTCGTGATTAATTAGTGGACTTTGGATTTGGATCAGTGCGAGCTCATGTCTTATCAACGTGTGTTGTTTATCATCAACGTTTCTTGCTTAAATTTTTCAGTTGTTTTGTAAATCATCATCAAAGCTTAGAAGGATTTTTCATGCTGTCCATAAAATGGCTCAACACAGGAGATAGAGAGAGGATAGAACAGAGATGATGAAGAAGGTTCTGGTTTGTAAGTATTCTCGTGGCGGCTAGGGTTTGCACAAGATAAAGAGTAGTGGTGGAGATCAAAGACAAAAAAGAGAGAAGAGAAAAAGAGGAAAGAGAGAGAGAACACAAAGAGAGAGAAGACAGAGAGAAGATAGAGAAACATTCTCGCGAGAATTTTCGCTAAATACCAACAAAAATGGTATTTGTCAATTGAGATTCAAAATGGCGGCATTCTTGAAGATTCAATCTTTGAATCTTCTATTTTTAACATTACAAAACATGCATTTCTACTTTGGCAAATCTATGATTTAATTATGGCACTACATATAATTAACTCCATTAGACGTAGGTTTTTAGCCAATTTTACTGTGTTACTAGTACCTCGAACCTGTATTCATTTCTGAAAGGGCCATTTTTAGATACACGTGACCTAAGTTTATAATTTGCAGATTCACCTACTTTCAATATTTTGACATAGTTTCAAAATTACGTGCATACACCACCAATTTTATAAATTACATTTTCACAAAATTGTTTAAAATTATTTAGAATTTGTTTATTTTTTGGACTTGTTTAAACGTTATTTCTTGTTTTAAAACTTGAATGTTGTTTATATATTGTTGATATCTTATTTATATATTATTTATATGTTGAAAACAACATATAAACAAGATATCAATAACATGAAAACAAATTATAAACAAACAAATCAATAATATATAAATTACAGATTTATTTATATATTGTTTTCAACATATAAACAACAAATTAACAACATATATCATGTTTATATGTTGTTTATATGTTGAAAATAACATATAAACAAGGTATTAACAACATCTAAAAATACAAATTTATTTATATATTTTTTCAAAATTTAAACAACATATAAACAAGATATCAACAATATATAACAACATTCAAACAATATATAAACAAAAAATAACATATAAACAAGACGCCTTGAATTTGCAAAATACAGAAAAATATCAACAATAAATCAACAATAAACCAACAATATATAAATAAGACTCTGTGAATTTGAAAATATATATCCGTGAATCTAAAAAAGTCACACGCATACATACAAAATATTGTAAAGTGTATCCATAATTAGCATATGTTGTCCGTACGGAATAAATATTGAAATCTTTTCTAGATACATCTTGTAATTACCACTTTTTGAAAACTAGAAACAAGTTTTTTAATTTAGAAAATAGTTTTTCGGCGAACACATCTATAAAAGTTGGTTTTCAATAACATAATGCTTGGTATAAATGAATTCCTTAAAATGCAAATCCAAATTCTGATGTTTGATTAGCTTTTTTTAAAAAAAAAACTCAAATCGAGGAATTACAAATGAAAAAATTGGAAGTAAGATAAAATTTTTCATTTGCAAATCGAAGATAAATACATATGATTTGCAAATGAATTTTATGTTATTTCTCTTTTGGACAATTTTATCTATATCATTTATTCTTTAACAAAATTACTGTCATTTTCACAATACCCATAGAGTGTTCTTCATCTCCCTCTCTCCCCCCTCTCATTCACTCCCTCTCTCTTTCTCTCTCCCTCCCTCCCTCCCTCTAAAAAATATTTAATTATTTAATATTAACTTCATATTAAATAATTAAATATTTGATTTATATTAAATAATTATTTAAATAATCAACAAACAATTTTCGTTATAATATTGTTGTCATAATTTTGATTAGTATTACAAATGTAAAGGTATTTTAGTCACATTGCATAAATAATTATATTTTTTAAGTTACATCAAATAAAAAATTCATTTACAAATGATATAATTAAAAATCTAGTATATACTATGTCAAAAAATTTATTTTATTTGTAAATTTAATTTCTGTGGATTTCATTTTATTTTATTTATAAATAAAATAAAATTTATATTTATTTTATACTAAATACAATGTAAATTATATTCATTATTTGGAATTATTTTTTTTTCAATTTGTAATTTTATATTTTATTTAAAAAAAATTATAAGATCCTCTAAAGTAAATAGCCTCTAACTACTTCCTGCCTGAGATTTTTGAAAGATCTACAAATGGGTCCTCGTATTGAAACCACCAATATTACATTCATGAGGTTTAATTGAATAAAAGAATTTGGTGCTTTGTTAATAGTATGTTTGGAAAAAGTTGATGTGTCCACTATATTTTGGATTAAAAAATTAAAACTAAAATACCCTTTCATACTTCACCATTCACCATATAACCCCCCTTTACTCACCAACTTTAACCTCACCCAACCAAAGACTTACCATGTATCTCCACAACCTAACCATAGACAGAAACCAGAACCACCACCCCTAGGCCCTAACCCATCACCCCCGTAGCAATTCCATCACCATTACAAATACCACCTCCTCGTCTTTTGCGAAGCTCTACACAAAAAATCCACCAAACAAAGCAGAAAAAAATATCGCATATAAAGTTATTATATATACCAAGTTATTTTTTTTTGAAGAGATATATACCAAGTTATTATGTAATTGCAATAGGTAATGCATATTACAATATTGCAATAGAGCATACACCGAGGCTCGAGCTTATACAAATTCCTATACAATAACATATGTCACTTCATTTCAAAAAAAAAAAACATATGTCACTTCGAAACGCAGGATTCAAGTATTTAGCTGATTAAATATTAACGACTTATTATTCAATCAGGAAACGGTTTATTTATGCTAGGATAGCATAATAACCTTGCCAAATTACGGGTCAACTGTATTTGGATTACATGTGAAGAAACGGATACCGGATCTGCAACGCCAACTTGGCCAAATTCTAGTTTAATGTCCACGTCAATATTGTGTTTCATATCTACATTCAAGTAGACCAATCTAACAGTATATCACGTCTATATGTAATCAGATCATATAAAAAAATATTTGATATAATTGCCTAAGAAAGATGGGCATTTACCGATGGATGACGAGTGGGAGCCCCTTTTTGCTAGTTTTGGGTTTTGATATCTTTAGCTCAAGACGGACAAGTATAGTTTTTTTTTATGTCATTTTAATCGTATATTATCGAGAATCACTGACTTGCCACTTGAAACTAATTTAAATAATTGAATGTGGATATTATTGAACATGAGGTCTCAGGTTCAATGCTTCATAATAAAAAAAAAATGGAAATCAAATTCTCGATATTTTTTAGCATTGAAATTGATTCAAGTATTAATGAGCTATAAGTTCATTAACGAAAAATATAGTTTTAAAATGGTTTGAAGTGAGATTATTGACATAAATTCTGGATTAGGACAGAGCAGAGAAAAAAAATCAAGAAGGCAGAGTTGTCATATTTAACATAATCTTCTTCACAAAATCGTAATCTTGATTTGGACCTTTTAAATATCAAAACAAGCAACGTTCGCTACTGATTCGACCGTTTTTTGGCCGCAACATTTAATTTGGCAAGTAGGAATTTATGGTAACGTGTTAATAATGCCTGAACTGAACACCTAACAATTATAATACTCACACTGTTTAGATAATTTATTTATATTAATAACGATTGGAAACATCACGAATCACAGAAACCTATATAATAGATAAATAAAATTAAAGTGTAAATATAAAATTTATAACCTTTAAAGAATAGTCCAAAAGTCATAAAACGTGATATTATGGACTTGTTTACTTATATAATATATTTTGTGAAAATATATAGTATATTAGGTATAATTAATTTTATTTAAAGATATTTCATGTTTTTATTTTTTTATTATTTATTTTTATTACACATTAAAAAATGCTATATCCATATACTACATTGCCAAATAATCCCTATATCAACAGCATAATCAAACCACAGCCCAATTTAAGGTTGAGTTTCTATTTTTTTTAGTCCAGTTTTCATCCGTTGAGATTTGCTTCATCATTATTCAAAATTATGGCAATATTTGACAATTAACAGATTTTTAACTATTAAACTAAAAGTTTAAATTTAGATTATTAAATAACTACATCCTTATAAACTTTTTCATTATTTCACACTTATCTCATGTAGAATTTTAGACAGTATTTCTGCAGCAAGTTTGACCTATTATTTTTAATTGTTTGTTTAAGTAAAATGTTATGGTACTTTAAAAAATTCACATTTTTTCTTACTCTATGTGCAATGCAAAGTGAAAAAAAAAGGGACGGAGGGAGTATTTTTATTTGTTGCTTGATTTGATTTCGGATCCATTCTTTGTGGTTTACTTTTAAAGTCATGGTGATTGCCTTTCATGGGTCGCGTGGGTGCTCAATAATGCTATCAAAACAATTATATATATATATATATATATATTAAGTTCACATTTTTCAATTAGAAATATAGGGTCTGTAAATTTAGAATTTGTTTATTATTTTTTCAGAAAATTAAAAAATTAAAATGAAAAAATAAAAAAATTGTTTTAAAAAATAATATCTAAGCAAAACAAAGTTTTGCATTTAATCTCCATTCAAAATACACTTTAAATTGATACACCTCTTCTCTCTTGTTTTTAATTTTCAGAAATGAATATATTTTTTAAATATTTTTAGTTTTTAAAAAATAAAAATAAAATAATAAAACAAAAAAATGTTTTCCAAACTAAATATTGCCTTAATATTTGTTTAAGATAAGAAATGTATAGTTATCACCAATTAACTATAATAATTAAGTACATTATTTGCTCACATTGACTATCAAATTATATACAATTTCATCATATCCAAATATATACTTAATGTTTGGTTAATGTTTACATAGCCTTAACATAAGACGGGTTTTATGCATCTTAAACAGGTAAGCCGGTATGACAAGCCTCGTTATAAAGGTAGATTAAGAGTTGTAGTCAGCTCAAGCAAAGATCAACAATGGAGACGTACATTAAACTCCCACTTCTTTCATTGCTAGTATTGATATCTAGCCATGCCCTTCTTTCACTAAAAAATGCCCTATTCAAGAAACACAAACTTCCTCCGGGACCAGTTGGCCTCCCCATAATCGGAAACCTTCTAGCCATCGGTGATAGACCCCATGAGTCCTTAACCAAGCTAGCCAGAATTTATGGACCCCTAATGACTGTCCAACTAGGGTTTAACACCACCATCGTCGCGACCTCCATTGAAATGGCCAAAGAAATCCTCCAATAACACGACCAATCCTTCCTTGGCCGGCCACTTCCTCATGCCGTCACAGCCGAACAAAACTACGACCGATCGGTCGCATGGTTATCGGCTGGACCGAAATGGAGAAGTCTTAGGAAAATATGCAACAGCCAACTATTTACTACACAAAGATTGGATGATTTGCAAGGTCTGAGGCATCAAATGATGGAAGGTATGGTCAAACGCATTAGAGAAGCAAGTGAGGCCAAAGAGGGCATTAACATTGGAAGATTAGTATTTGCAACAACGTCAAGTTTGCTGTCAAATACTATTTTTTCGATGGATATATAGGATCCAAAATCCAATGCAATTGAAGAATTGAAAGTTCTTATTGCAAAAATAATGGAGCTGGCAGGGAAGCCTAATCTGGCTGATTATTTCCCCTTCTTGAAACCGTTCGACCCGCAAGGAATAAAGAGAGAAATCAAGATTTCTTACGATAGGTTGCATGTGTTAATGGATGGAATGATCGTTCGACGTTTGAAGAGGAGAGAGTGGATCAGAAAGATGTGATGATTTTTTGGATATTCTTATTGATGAAATGGAAAGCAAAGGACATGGTGGTCAGGACGAGTTCGACCGAGAAGATATCAATATTTTACTTGCGGTATGTATTAGTCGTCGCTATATCTAAATTCTCTTCCAAATCTTTGTATAATAATATGATCTTGTTTTTACTATTCTTTTGGGAATTGATCAAACTAGACTTTCCTTTTAAAAAAATATATTTTCTTTAAAAATTCATGAGTCAAACATAATTTACACTGGAATCCTTACTACTAGATCAAGGTTTTTTTTTTGACAGAGGTACTAGACCAAGAATTTGATTTCGTGTCTTGTGTTCATAATTTAACTTCTCTTGCTATGGACATTGATGAACACCCAAATCAATCAAAAGGGCAATCAACAAACACTTTTTGGGGATATACACCACTTCCTAAGAAAGCTCAAAGAAATAGATCTAATTATTTGTAATGTTAAAAAAAATTAATGTGCTCGCTGATTAGTTCGAACACTATCTTCGTTTGAAGGTCTATATGATCTTATTCTAAACCTAAAATTAATTATATATACGAGGGTTTATTAATCATATTCACATTTATAAATTTTTTTATTTCTTTCTTTTGAGAAGCAAAATCATGTTAAATTCTTAGTGAAAATACATAAAACTATTAAATATAATTTTTGTGTATATTTCGTTGTTTTTTTAACTGACCGACTAATTAATTCATCCGTATGTTGATTCAACTAGATTGACTCCCCACATAAATAGCATTACACTCTTGTTAGCTCAATTAGACTGGCCTCTGTAAAAATGCAGCGGAAATATTTTATTGCTTTGATTTCTCACAGCCATAAATTATTTAATTAACTTATTACATATTGTAAATTTACATTCATATATCACCAATATAATTTATGTAATTGGCAGGACTTGTTCATTGGAGGAACTGACACGACCACCACCACAATGGAATGGACAATGGCGGAGCTCCTCCGCAACCCACACATACTGGCCAAAGCAAAGCAAAAACTCAAACAAACCATTGGTTCTGACCAAACCGTCCAAGAAAAACACATCCCACAACTTCCCTATCACCAATCCATCCTCAAAGCAACAATGAGGCTTCACACAACAGTTCCACTTCTCTGGCCACACTCAGCTTTGGCCGACACAAAAGTCTGCGGTTACACCATACCCAAGAACACCCAAGTTTTCGTCAATAAGTGGGCTCTAGCCAGAGACTCCACTTATTGGAACCGACCCGATGAATTCATTCCAGAGAGGTTCATGAAATTAGATGCTGATTTTAGAGGGACGAATTTTTATTATCTGCCGTTTAGTTCTGGTCGTAGGATTTGCCCTGGATTGGCTCTTGGTGTTCGAATGATGAGCTTGACGTTGGCTACATTGATTCACCATTTTGATTGGAACCTTCCTGAGGGGATTGTACCAAAAGATATGGACATGAGTGACAAGTTTGGAGTTACCTTACAAAAGGCCACTCCTCTTATTGCGACTCCGGTTGTAGTTGCTGTTTGATTATATGCTTATTGTTCCTCCAATCTTCATTTCTTTCTTTTGTTTTTGATTTCTTACTGAGGATAAAGTGTTGGTCACCGTGATGTCTCCATACGAGAGCGGAGATTAAACGCAAGACCTCTCTTAAGAAATAAGAGTGTCGAACTACTCACATTAACTACGGATGATTAATCTTCATTTCATTTTAAGAAAGTTTATTTAGTTTTTTTTAAATTTCTAAAACAATAGATTTTAATAAATTTATATTTAATGTAATAACTTGAATATTTTTGACTAATTTTGGGTAAATTTTTCCTTGATTTTTTTTTTCGAATTAATTATTTTTGAAGGATTAATTTTAACTTAAAATATCATTAAATTAATTAATGATATTTTTGGAGTGTAAATATTTTTTTGGTATTAATATGATTTTTTGAGGTGTATTGTGAAATTAAATTGAGTGAAAATTGGTTAGAATTGAAGAAAGAAATAAAATTGGAAGAAAATAAAATAGTTATTACATAAATAAGTGTCTGAGTAGTGATCTCTGACACATAACTTTTGACTCTGAGAAAATAAATTTTTGACTCTCGGTGCTCTGCATATGTTTGTATCACCTGTGTTTGCAATTACATGGTATGCATTCTATCTGTCTGTCTGCATGTTTGGGTACCATTGGATTGGTACATTAGTTGGGTAGCAGCTAGTTGTGAGTTCTC